>PVJA010002039.1:0-113693 GCA_004027025.1 Myocastor coypus
CTCATGTGAGGTAACAAAATGAGATTCTTATCACAGATTTTTTTTTTTTTTTTCCAGGACTGGGGATTGAACCCAGGCCCTTGTGCTTGCCAGGCAAGTGCTTATTCTACTGAGCTATTTCTTCAGCCCCATACAGATCCATTTTGGAGATAAAGGACCTGGGTTTGGGGAGATGGGGTCACAGGTCCCATGTACAAGAGTTTCCACGAGTTTAGAGTTCACAATTCCTGACCTTGAGGACTCTGCCCAAGAGAAGAACTTGGAGTAGACCACAAACCAGCTCGGGCTGGTAGCATCTGAAGACAACTGAGACCACATACTAGAGTGCAGGCCACTGGATATGTGTGGGCTGGGGGTTGGGGCACCCTTGTTTAGAATTGTGACCCAGCCAATAACTGATGTGAGGCTTGTGGTTGAGTTCTGAGGCAAAACTGACACAGTGGAATTAAGATTAGGGTTGACCCCCTGATGCCCGCTGTGACCTGCTCCTCACCTTTCAAGTAGGATTAGCATGGTCACTGTTTTTGTTCATGGAGAAACTGAAGCTGGACAAGGGTTGCAGCTTGACTAGGGTCACACAGCAAAGCCAGCACCCCAGGCTTGTTTGCGCTGAGCCTCAGGCCTCTCAATTGTGCTGAGCTTGAAAGATGGTTCTTTCCCTTTCCCACATAGAGCTTTTTCCCCTCTTGCAAACCATAAATATTTTATCTCAGCTACTGGAGGGTTTTCCTTTCTTCCAGCTGCCTGGAAGGATGGTTTGCCCTGGCCCTCTAATATCTTTCTTTTCACAGATACTGGGATCACTCTGACCCCTTTATGGTTTTGTCAGTGCATTAGAATCCAAAGAAAAAGGAACAGTAAAGCTAGTGCATGGTAGGGAGGTAGGGGAGAGATCTTAATTTATTTACAGTGAGATAATATAAATATTATACATGAATAGCCAGCTCTTAATACCTATCAATCATTGAGTACATGTCAGGCACTGGTACAGGCGTTAAGGAATCTGGGAACTAAGTTGCATGTCTTCTGAAAGAACTCAGAGAAGTCAGAAAAACCCAGGGCTGTGGGTTAGTAGTATGGCCAGTGACAGCTGTCATGCTGTGCACAAAAGTTAAATGGGTTAGAGAACAGCTTCTTTGGCTAAGATGGTGTCTGTATTTGAGTTCTTCTAAAAGTAGTCACTGAGACAGGAATCTGAGCACAAGTTATTTTTTTGGGAAGAGATGCCAGGAAATACTAGGACAAGTGAGTAGGGAAAAGGATCCAAAAGAGTGGACATTAGAAAGTCAGTGGTTTAGCCGGGCATGGTGGCGACGCCTGTAATCCCAGCACTCAGGAGGCTGAGGCAGGAGGATCTGTGTGAGTTCGAGACCAGCCAGGGCTACAAAAGTGAGCTCAAGGCTAGCATGAACTGCATAGCGAGACCCTGCCTCAAAAAAAAAAAGAAAAAAAAAGAAAGACAGTGGTTACTGTGGGCTACCGAAAGTTAATCCTAGGGTGAACTCTGGAAGCTAAGGTAGAATGTGCTCCTCAGGGGTGCTCCTTTGAGAGGCAGTGACCGACAGTCTTTTTTTTTTTCCCCAGAACTGGGGATTGAACTCAGGACCTTGCACTTGCCTGGCAGGCACTTGTGCCCCTGAGCTATCTCCCCGTCCCCTGGCAGTCTTGACTGAAAGGATAGCTGGGGGTGGGAGGCCTTCATCCCTAGTCTTCGTGGGACTGGGTAACTCCTACAGGCAGGATGGCAAGGGTTGGCCATCCTGTGGCATGCAAGTAAGGAAGTGGTGCCCACAGAGCCGAGGGTCGGTTCCTGACAGTACTACCTAAGAAGGTGACTTGCTGTGAACAGGTGAATCCAAGGAGGGAAGAATTTTGGAACAGCAAATGAAATAGAGGACATGGAAGCTGAGGCTTTGTTTTAACAGGTCTGGTGGCTAAGAGAGGAAGTAAGGTTTGACTCAGAGGTCATCTACTGCTCATTGAGGGTCAGATGCTCCTTTCAGGCAGAGGGTGGGGTGACCCTTTCTTTGCATTGGAAAGGGGCTTGGTAGGCTTCAGGAATGGGTGTGGGGTTTGAGTCCCAGTGCTGTCATTTATGAGCCATGGTCACACCCCTCTGAGTGAGTTTTATCTGTGCTGGGAAGCTGATGTATCCTTGATTCCTCTCATGAAACGCTCATGGAGACATTAAAGCCCTTTGTGCTTGACCATTGGTAGTGACAGTAGCTCATACTTAAGCTGTTCTTGGCATGGACCAGATGTTTATATGTATGCAGGAGCTCATTTCATCTTGAAGGAAACCCCATGCGGTAGGTATGGTTATTGTCCCTATTTTGTTTATCTGTTAGTTTTTGGAGACAGGATCTTACTATGTAATCTAGGCTGGCCTCCAATTTGTGATCCTCCTGCTTGAGTCTCCTGAGTGCTGGAATTATAGGCATGCACCACCACACCCAGCTTATTTTCCGTGTCTCAAAGTAAGGAAACTGCAGCCTAGAAAGACTGAGTAGCTGTAAACCCCCAGCTCCCCCAGAACCCATTATTTTCTCTTATAGTGTCATTAGGTGCTTAGAAATGTTATTTGCTGTGATGGTCATTTTAAAAATTGTTTTCTTTTGATAATAATCCCAATAGCTTTAACTTCTGAAATTTGTCTAGTACTTATTATATATAGAAGTTTCTGATGATGCTTCTAAAGACTGTTAAATTGATTATTCTAGAGAAACAGCTGCTTCCCAGGCAGGGCAGAGCTTGAGGCCCTACCTGAGAGATTGTCACTCTGTGACTTCTGGGTTGCAGCTTGCCCTAAGCTAGGCTAGGGCCCTGCTCAGAGACTTACTCAGCCCATGGATTTTGTTGTAGCTCTGATGTTCCAGATGCCAGCCAGTTGAGTCTCCTGGAGTGGCAAAGGAACACAGGGCTGATGTACCCAGCCCTAACTCCTCAGTAGTTAGGAGGTACATGGTCATAGAAATTAGACTGGGCACACGGTCTGTCCCCAGTTAACTCCAGTAGCAGGTCATCTGTAAAATTGCAAGGTTGAAATAGCATAGTCATTATCCAGCCCAGGGCCAAAAATAACTAGGACCGGAACAAAGCTATAGACTTAGCCTTGTATTTGCTTAGGGGCCTCTGGTTGCTCCCCTTGAAGCCTGAGGTTCTTACTAGGAGGGAGATGGAGCCTCCACCCTCTAGCTGGAGTGCAGGCTGGCTGGCTGCATCCTGTTTGAGGCGGCTGAGTGGTAAACAGGACAGGGTGACAGGAAACCTCACGTATCCATCTGTACTGAGGGGCCTTATGCTGGTTCCTGAGGGGAGGCTGTGAGCACACCACAGTGAAGACAGAGTCGGGAGCGCAGGAGCACAGGGGAGGAGGCCTCCCTGGAGAACAGAAGCATCGTGGTGGGCACTGGAAAATTGGATGCAAGGATTCATTCAGATCAAGCGAGAAGCAGGACAAGACTGGACAGCCTGTCCAGCAGGGGTGCTCCTTCCTTGTACCACTTCCTGGAGAGGCAGACATGGATTGTGAGTCCAGGAAGGTAGCTGCTTTGGCACAACCTGGGGAGGAAGAAGAGATTCATGCTCAAGAAAGGTACTGTGATGCATCTGTCCCTCCATGAATGCATTTCATTGGATTATCTCACTGTATTTTCTTACCCAAGGATCACAGCAGCCGAGAGATACAAGGGTTGTTACCTCCCCATTTATGGATGAGAAAAGTGAGGCTTCAGGGAGGTAATTAACTCAGAAAAGTCAGAAGTGGGATATTAGGATTAAGGCCTTTGCTCTTAACCACTGGGTTATCCCCCTCAAAGAAGGGTTTCTTTTTTTCTTTTTTTTTTTTGGCTGACTCAGGCTGCCTTAAGGGTAGGTTGGGTAAGGCTTGTGGAGCTGGGGATCAAACACCTGTCCTGCGCCTGAATGCATTTGCCCAAGCAGGTGCTTAAACAACAGAGCTAAGCCACAGGCCCCAAAGAAAGGTTTCTGGAGGAGCTGGTTGTATGAGGTTTTGATAAGCAAAGGGGAAGCTTTTTTTTTTTTTGTCTTTTTTGAGACAGGGTCTCGCTATGCAGTTCAGGCTGGCTTTGAGCTTACTTTTGTAGCCCAGGCTAGTCTCACTTCATGCTGATCCTCCTGCCTCAGCCTCCCAAGTGCTGGGTTACAGGTGTGTGCCACCATGCCCAGCTGGTAAGAGTATTTTGAATAGTATTTAAGAAAAAGATCTAAAGCTGAAACTAAATGTTCCATTATGAGGAGGAAGTTCTACAAAAGATGGAGAGAGAAAGAGTTGTGGGAGAGGAGCTGGAGATCTCCAGCAGTCACTGCAGGGATTGCCTTGCAGTGGCTGGGATCCCCTCTGCCTTGCAGCGAGCGACCTTCTATAGGTTGCATCTCTCTGTGGACCTCCTTTCTCTCAACTGGCAAGGGAGGGGTTGGAATAGAGGGTCTCTGAGGCTGACAGTTTTTAGTCTACAAGTAGGCGGTAGAACAGGGGAAAGGTCAGGCCAGAGAAGGAAGAATGCAGAAAAATGCTAAGTATTTCAGAGGTCAAGAAGGACAGGGGAATGTTTTGACAGCAAAGAGATCACCAGTGACCTTGGCAGACTTTGGTTCTTTGGAATGGAGAGAGAGGAAGTGGCTCTGGAAAGAATCCAGAAATGGCTGATCTAGAGGAAATGGGAGAGCAGGCCATGAAAATGGAAGGCAGGATGTTTGCCATAGGGTAGGCATGGATAATGAGGTGAAACAAGACCACCTGTGATTGATTGGTCTAGCCTGCCTGAAGCCTTATGTTAGAAATAGAGGTAAGTGGGGGCCAGCATGATGACTCAGCAGTCTAAAGCACCTGCTTAGGCAAGCTTAGGCAACCTCAGGGACTTCGGTTCTCTCCCCAGCACCACATGCTGCACCAGCCCCACCCCCAGGGCGGACCGAGCTGGATGGATATATTGAAATAAATAGAGGTAAATGAAGCTGCAGTGTTATAGGAGTCTGCCAAGGACACAGGCAATGGCCATGGCAGCAGTTTATTTGGCCATCCTTGCCCAGATGGGTACTGGATTAGGAGTAGTGGTCTGGGTATCCTGGCTCACAGTGAGGTAGTTTTTGGTGTTTGGAACACCCAATTCCAGAGGAGGGCTATAGCTCCAGCTCCCAGAAACTCACCCTGACCCATGGCTGGAAGAATTAAGGTATTTTGCCTCTGGCTGAAGTAGTGTGCCATCAGTCAGAAGCTTGGACTTTTTTTTTTTTTTTGTCTTTTTGAGACAGGGTCTCTCTGTGCAGTTCAGCTGGCCTTGAACTCATTTTGTAGTCCAGGCTGGCCTTGAACACGCATTGATCCAATCCTCCTGCTTCAGCCTCTTGAGTGTTGGGATTACAGGCATGCACCACCACTCCTGGCTGAGCTTGGGCTTTATAGAGTCAGTCTTTTGAGCCTCAGTTTCATGTGTAAAATGAAAATGAAAGAATATCCGTTTACAGGATAGTGTGTTTGAAGTCATGGTAGTAGCTAATGCTTTATTGTTGGGTCTTTGTTCCTTGGTAGCTCTGATTTGCCCCTGTCATGGTGCTGTTATCTTGATTTCTTTGAGAAAAGGACCTATGTCTTATTTGCTCTGGAGCCTCTCATCTGTTTGGACCTGGGACACCTAGGGACTTTCTGTGCTCTGGAGGAGCAAATGGAATAGGATTATGGAGGATGGGACAAGAGGATAGGGTCGCTTCAGGCTTAAGGGTCATTTCACCGAGGTAAAAGCCTACGTATTAAGGCTAAAGGGCAATGTCTTGGCCTTGAGCTAGGATGAGGTTGTCTAAGTCATTCCTTTATTCAGGTTGAAGATGACCAGTCAGCAAGTCTCTTCTTACTTGGATCTCAAGGGGAGGATAATACCCATAGTTTCCTGTATGAATCCCACCCTCACCATGACAACCTGCCATGTATGCATGGGTGCCAGGCATGCAAGCATTATGCATAGTATGTGTGTGTGTCTGTCTCAGAACTCAATGGATTATGTGCCTCAGCACAAATCCAGAAACTGAGTATATAGATCTATCTAGGCTGTGGAGGAAGGAGATAAGCCCAGGGAGTCTAAGAATGTGTGGTAGGTGGTAGGAGGGGCAGCAGGGGTCCAGATTACATAAGGGACCTAGTGATAATCCCCTGAACCTTGGATTGTAACTAATAGTTTGGGAACAATTTAAGAGCCCAAGAGCCAGCTGAGCCTTGGGGGAACCCCACAACCCTGCCAGGGCCTTAGCTGCACTGAGCCTGTGATGCCCGCTTCCGTATTAGCTTCTTATACCATTTCTTTTGTGTGTGCATGTGTGTGTGTGTGTGTGTGTGTGTATTTTTTTTTTTCCATTTTGTTTTTGTCTTTATCTTTTTAAGATAGGGTCTCATTATGCAATTGAGGACTTTGTAGCCAAGCTGGTCTTGAACTGACAGTGATCCTCCTACCTCAGCCTCTCAAGTGCTGGGATTAAAGGCGTGTGCCACTATGCCTGGCTTATCCTGGTGTCCTCTCAGGGTATGGTCTAGGGCAACAGATCTGCTCATTTCTGGTGGTCCATGATAGCTGACCCCTGTCAGGGTCCCCTTCTGTCCTTAACAGGATTGCAGGTGAGCTGCCAAGCAGTTTTCTCACTTGTGACATGGGTGCAGTCACAGTGAGTACCTCCTACAGGTGCTGCAGCTGTGAGGGAGATAGGGACAACAGGCCTATACAGGTAGTGTGAAAGATGCATTTGTACTGGAGCCAGGGCCTGTGGGGGTCTGGAACCCATCCCTGCTGTTTTACCCTGTTGTTTCCTTTATGTGGTGGGGTCCGTCTAGGGCTCCAGCTCCAATGAGGGACCCTTGGGATGGTCAGGCTCACAGTGAGAGCTACACCTCCATCATGTCCCCCTGCCTCCTCAGTGACCTGTCCTGTGTGGGAGGTTCTGGTGGGAGCCTCTTCTGTCATCTCCCAACTGTCCTTGCAGTGGTTGTGGTAAGGACTTCGCAGAAGTCCTGCTCTATGCCATTGGTGCAGCCCAGAGGGACAGCAGTTTTGGTCTCTGTCTTACTTTTCTTTCATTGGTGGGACAAAACACCTAACACCCAAAATTAAGGAAAAAAAGATTTATTTAACTCACAGTTAGTGGAAGTTTTAGTCCACGTTCAGCTAGTTCCAAAGCGGAGTGGCATATGGCAGAGGGCAGCAGTTCATGGCTGCAGAAAATAGCAGATACCAAAGGGTGGAGCAGAGGCTACAGCAAAGGCAGTCCTTTCCTTATATTGCCTTCATGCCATCTTCCCAGGGTGGGTATAGCACACACACACCTATAATCTTAGTAGTACTTACACCCATAGCTGCAGCCTTGGATCGTGAATTGATCACAAACTCTAGAAATCCACTCCATGACTACATGAGGCTTGGGACAACTAGATACAAACCATAACAGTCTCAAAAGGGTCAGAGGACTTCCTTGAGACTGGAGGGAGGGCACAGGGAGCAGAGCTGAGACACTAAACCCAGGGCTACTAAGTCGATGTGACATCCTTGGAAAAATCCTCTTCTCTTTCCCCACAGATCCTTGCTTACTCCACCCCCTCTCCTTGGGCTGTTGTTACTTTGCTGGTCCTTTTTCTCCAACCAGTTGGGTCTCTGGATGTGTAGGTAGAATAAACATTGTTGGTTCAGGTCATGGCAACTGGTCAGGTGACTGTAATTCTACATGCGGCATGTGGCTTTTGTTCCTCTGAGCCTCAGTTTCCTGATCTATATAATGGGACAGTACTCAACTGATAGGGTTACAGTAAGGATTCAGTAAGGAAGTGGGTTGATATGCCTTGGGCAGTTAATGTTCAAGTTGAGTTTGGGCTTGGGACTTGAAACGTGGCCAGGTATTGGCTCTGGAACTGACTGGCTCCTGGGCTTGGTTATTGACCTGACCTCCCTGGACTTGCATCTGTTTGCAGTGGGTGTGATACAAAGTCTACTTTGGTTCTCTTGAGAATTAACAAGGACACTGTGTGTAAATCTTCTTACCTAGCACTTGGTATGTTCTACAAAAACATGAGTTCTACATTAATACCTAAAACAATGATGGGGAACCCCAGAATCCCTTGCTAGGTTTTCCAAGGAGGTAGACTGTTGAGAACTAGTGGGCCCATAAGGCAGGACTGAGGGTCACTGTGCCTCTCCTGCCCCCAGAGCTGCCTGAGAACTGGACGGACACTCGAGAGACACTGCTTGAGGGCATGCTCTTCACCCTGAAGTACCTGGGCGTGACCCTGGTGGAGCAGCCCAAGGGAGAGGAAATGTCAGCGGCCGCTGTCAAGAGGATTGTGGCCACGGTGAGTGCCCTGCCAAGAAAGGGTGGGAGCCATAGGTGAGGGCTACCTTCTTTCTGGGTTGCCTCTCACCCCCAGCTTGTCTTCCCTGTGAGATATGACTGAACCTGCCCTGCCCTTGAGTCTCCTGTGTTTGGCTCAGAGCTTTGCTGGAAGTAAACAGAGTCAGGGCCAGTGGCCACTGCAGCCTCATCCGTAGCTTAGGCTCTCTCCATAAGTGTTAGTGATATATTGGCACCAAGGAGACTGAGGAGGTTATTACTTGGTCACATTGCCAGGAGCATGTGGAACAGTGTAGGTCACCAGGGACCAGACCAGTGCACATCACCCCACCCCCAGCTGTGAGTAAACTTGGGCCCATTGAATCCATTCCCATGGTGCCTTTGACCTCAGGCGCTGCCCCCTGAGCAGTCTGCAGGCGGGAGAATCATCCTGCTGAGTTGTGACAGCCTCCTAGCTATGTGTCCCTGGGCAAGTCCTTTAGCCTCTGCATCCACTTCCCCTTTTGGGAGAGAAGATGGCAGTTCAGCTACCTATGAGGGCCAAGGCTTCTAGGCAGCTGTTGTCTCTTATTTCAGGAGGTGCCAGTCAAGTGTCCTTCCCATGGCACCTGCCAGGACCTTGAGCTAAGGCTCACACAGGCCCCATGTCTGGTGTGTGGAGTAGCTAGGTGGAGCCCAAGGGGTAGATTGCAAGAAAGGCAGGCTCAGGGGCTGGGGAGATAGGTCTATGGCACAAGTGCCTGCATGATAAGTGCAAGGTCATTTGTTCAAACCCTGGTTCCTCAAGAAAAAAAAAAGAATGGCAGGCTCACCTTACCCCTTTCTGCCCCAGGCCAAGGCCAGTGGGAAGAAGCTGCAGAAGGTGACCCTGAAGGTGTCACCTCGGGGAATTATCCTGACCGACCACCTCACCAACCAGCTCATTGAGAATGTGTCCATTTACAGGTATGCTTGGCACAGGGTGGTCTACATCACTCTGACACTCAGTAGTACAGGGAATGTCCTGTCTGAATCCAGGTTCTGTGTTAGGTGGGCTCAGGAGCAGGTCTTGTCTCACCATGCTAGTGTACAGCACCAGTTCACAGGGCGCACTCAGGGAGGTGGCACTTGCTGTCCTCATCGCCTATTCTAACAAGTAGCTGAAGCCTGTCTGAGACTGAGTCCTATGTGCTCCCCCTGTGTCCCCTGCATGCTGCTGAGTCACCGTAGGAGCAGACAGCTGCAGAGTCACTGTCTCTTCCTTTCACTGAATGCAGCAGCCCAACCCTAGACATCTGGCTGGGCACACCAGAGGGCCCCATCCAGGGTCTGGAGCCAGAAGGTAGTCTTGTCCAGTGGGCTTCCTAGTTCTGGGAGGTAGGTCTAGCCTTCAGAGCCCCAGTCTATTCCCACATCTCTCTTTGTCAGTCGGTTTTAATGTTTAAGAACTGGAGGGGACATCTCAGACCCATTTTACAGATGGAGAAGCTGAGGCTCAAAGAGGGAATGGCTTAACAGTGAAATAGTGGCTGAACAGACCTGGGCACCCAGGTGGGAGCTCTGCCCGGCAGATCCATTATTCTATGAAACTTTATACTTGCTTTGTTTCCAGGGAGATGACTCAGCTTGAGCAGAAGCAGAAGCACAGGCTAGTAGTGGGGGTTGGACGCTAAGTGCCAGCCCCCTCCTCCAGTGTGTGTGTATTGGGAGGTGGTTTCAGAGTTTTGGGCTGTGCCTTTTACCTTTCTGCATCTGCCTACCTGCTTTTACGTTTCCAGATATGTACTCTGCTGACGTCTGTGTCAGATAAGGACTCTGACTCAACCCCAACCCTCCCGAAGTTTCCTATCTGGGAGGGGACAGAGAGAAGGAAATAGGAGATAGAGTATGTCCCAAGAGGGCAAAGAAGGAAGAGCCCACCTATGGAACCTTAGGAAAGCTTCCAGGGCAGGTGGCAACTTGCTAAGGCTTGAAGAATAGCAGAATCTGATGGATTGGTGCCAAGGGCCTGGGATGTTTAGGCAATAGCCTGAATCCTCTGGGAGGAGAGGAGGGCAGCTGGGGACATGGCACCCCTCTCTCACCTGGGGTATTCTGTAGTGTTATTAATGTGATATAGTTACAGCTATGGCACCCGGTGAGGGGCGAGTCTGCTAAGGAGCTCCACCGCCAGTCCACCAGCTCCTCTCCAGTGTTTGGAAATGGCGCAGTGGGATCATGAAGGGTCAGAGACTGTGGGCAGGGCAGCTGAGTCTGAGAGTGAGCAGGGCAGGAAATGCTCTGAGGGAGGGAGTGGCCACGTCTCCCCTGAGCCCACCGGGCCTGCTGGTTGGATCACTGTCCATCATTCCCAGTGCAGTGTTCTGCCCTGGCCACAGTTCTAGGGAGACTGGCTGAGACCATTCAGGGGCAGCAGGCTGATGGCTCTGGCTTCTGGGATCTCACAGGTGATTTTGTGTCCTAGCTTGATAATCCTGCATCTTTAGCCTCTGTTTCCTCATCTGGAAAGTGATTATAGTTCCCATCTCAGAAGGGAGCTGTGGGAGTTACGTGAGGCAATGTATAGATATATCATGATACTGGTTTGTAGTGAGGGTTCAGCTAATACTACTTTGGGGGTGGCTCAGTTTGGCATGGGAGGAAGCAAAGAAGTGCTCTCCAATGTTTGTTTGTTTATTTATTTATTTATTTTTGTCTTTTTGAGACAGGGTTTCAGTATGTAGTTCAGACTGGCCCTGAGCTCACTTTTGTAGCCCAGGCTGGTCTCGAACTCACATTGATCCTCCTGCCTCAGCCTCCCAAGTGCTGGGATTACAGGCGTGTGCCACCATGCCCGGCACTCTCCAATGTTTATACCCGGGCCCTTCTGCCTGGCTCAGGTTCTTCTCCCATAGATGGCCCAGGATGTGAAGCCTGGAGACCACAGCCAGATCTAAAGTCTCATTGTGATGGAGAGGAGACAACAGGCTCTCCAGTGCCTTCCAGATGTGATCAGGCTCTGTACCAGATGTGTTGAACTTGCCACTTGTCTTTCAGGATCTCCTACTGCACAGCAGACAAGATGCATGACAAGGTGTTTGCTTACGTTGCCCAGAGCCAGCACAGTGAGAATCTTGAGTGCCATGCTTTCCTCTGCACCAAGCGGAAAATGGTGAGCAGGGAGGGTGGGACTGTTCTCAGGGGCTTCTTTGGTGTGGTAGGAAAGACCAGAAGTGACAGTCACTTAAAAAGGATGAAAACCCATGGGACTTTCAAGTGTGTGAGAGCTGAGGGTGCAGAGTACAGCTGTAGTCAGGCAGTCAGTCACCCAGCTGGACAGCCTGGTTGTAGGCAGTGACTAGGCCATAGCCCCAGGAAGGGCTTGGGTTTCTTCCCCTCTGTAGATTGCTTTGTTGGTTATGAAATGATTTTGGATGTCCTGTTGTTCCTCTGGTCTGGGAGGAATATGCTTTCTAAGTATTCAATCTGATAAATAGGAAATCAAAGTAACTCTGGCTAAAAGACCAAGTCCAGAGCTCTCAAAGGACTAGATTTGCTGTGTGTATTAGCTTTCCTGTCTCTAGGACAAAAATACCTGTCACCTGCACCTTTAAGGAGAAGAGGTTTATTTTGGTGAACAGTTCGAGAGAGTTCAGTTTGTGGTTGGCTGCCTCCAAGGCAGGAACATCATGGTAGAAGGGCCTGGTGGAGAAGGGCTGCTTTACTTCACAGAGGCTGGAAAGTAGAACCCCAGGAAAGAGTGCCAGAGAGATGTACTGTCTAAAAGATGCTGGGCCTCGCACCCTAATAGTACCTTCAAGTTACAAGTAGCAGCAGGTGACTTCACTGATGACTGTAGTGGTCCCTGATCCAGGAGTCTCTTAATCCAGTGAAGTTGGTAAGATTAACTGGCAGACTGTGACTGAAGCAAAGAGGCAAATGGCTGTGTTTGATACCTTTACAGGCCATTCCAGTGCTAAGCTCTGAGGCATCTCATGTTTAATCCTTATGACTAGGGAGGGTAGATACTGTTACGATCTCCAGTGGCTTTCTTTAAAATGTTTTGATTTATGATGAAACAGACCCCCGCAATGCATCTACCCAACAAGTTGCTGAGAATTTCCTGCCACATTTTTGGGTCACTTCTTGACCACATCAAGCTGGTTTGAGTGAATGAAAGACCTTGAAAGTTTCTGGTGTCTCAGCTAAATTTGGGGGCAAGGAGCTGGTGTGGGTTAGCCTTTGGCACTGATACTTTAGTTTCTGAGGCCCCTGAGATCTGAGCATCTTCTGTATGAGGAGGTTCTTGACATCTATTGATTTGACATCACCATCTATTAATCTCTGTTAACAGCTCCGAACCAAGTCCCCATGCCCAGCATTCTTGGGGACCTAGAGACAATATCTCTCCCCTTCACCTTCAACATCAAAAACATTGTCACTGTGGAGCCCAGGCTTTTTGCTTTAAATGCTGTATAAATTTCCTATGGCCACAATAACAGATGTTCACAACTTTAGTGGCTTAAAACAACACAAACACATTCTTTTCTAATTCTGGGGATCAGAAATCTAAAATAGGTCAGTGGGATTGTGTTTCTCCTGGAGGCCTCAGGGGAGCACCATTTCTTCACCTTTCCTACCATCTAGAGACACCTACTTCTCTTTATTTTATTTCATTTTACTTTATTTTATTTATTTATTTACTTACTTATTTATCTTTGTGGCTGGCTCAGCTTGCCCTGGGGGTGGACTGGCACAGCCTGTGGTGCCTGGGATCAAACCATGGTCCCTGCGCACTTGCCTAAGCTTGCCTAAGCAGGCAGTATAGACTGCTGAACTGTCTCACTAGCCCCTCCACCTTGCTGGTGTTATTGCTGTTCCTTTTTCTGACTTGATTCCTGTCAAGGCCCCTATGATAACCTTGGGCCTACTGGGTAATCCAAAATAATCTCCCCACCTCAAGATTATTCCTAATTTAATTCCATCTGCAAAACTCTTTTACCATGTAGGGACATACACAGGTTCCAAGGATTCAGAGGTAGACGTATGAGGGCCATGATTCACCCTACTGCTGGAATTACAGAAGGGGCACTGTAGGAAGAGCCGCACCAGATCACAGCTGATATGCTGTGTAGTCTTTGATAAAATTCTGCCCTTTTTCAGGCTCCTTGCCTACCACCAGAATGACATCCAACATTGATCCAAAGGGCCTTGGTTTTGCACACCTCATTTCTTTCCTGTAGATTCCATGTCCCTGGCCATTCCTCCAGAGTCTTGTGATATTCTAAGACTCTGAACTACCCAGTCTTCCCATCACAAGCTTATTCCCACAGTTTGTAACCATTGGAGTTGTCTGCTATGAGGACAGGGACTTAAACATACAAGCTCATTGTGTCCCCATTGTTCTCTCTTCTTCCCTGCCAAAGTGATGGGCAGGGCAGGGTGGCTGGCCTGTGCTATTGCTCAGTGTGGACCTGGGTGGAGTGTGCTCCCAGATGCAGTGATTTCCTCTCCATGGGAGTTCTGGGAATAAGAGAACGAGATGGTTGGGCTGGAGGATTTAGATAGGCTCCTGTGAGATTAGCTTGCCCCCAGGATAGAGGACAATTGCCAAAGAAGACAGAGCCCAGCGGTGCTTGGCCACTGGTACCAGGGCAAGGCTCCTGCTGAACACCAGAAGAGTCTTCCTGTCTGGGATCAGGGCTGATTGGTTAGACTGTCCCTGTCCTTCTCCTTTTTTTGTTCCACTTAGCCTCTCCCTGCAGGGAGCCCTCAGCCCTGGGAGATTGTTCTCTGAGAGATAGCCCAGCCCAGGGTGGTATGAGTCCACAAAGACCTTAGCACAGCCCAGGCTGGAAGCATGAAAGCCTCATAGCCTGGCCTTCTAAGAGACAGGGACATATTCTGGACACTGCAACATTTCTAAGGGGGAGGCAGAGCTAAGATGGGCATTTTGGACTACTCAGTACAGACACATGGTATCATTTTACCTAGGCTAAGCCCTACACTGGGCATTGAGGACCCACAGGACAAATTCATGGAAGTCCAAGGGCCTGGCTATGGTTAAGTCGCAGTATCTACTGGAAATCAGGAGCATCTCCAGAGACAGAGGCTTAGAAGGATGGGTAATGAGTAAGGATTGGTCAGGCTGAGAGTAAATGGGTGACGCGTTAAGTGCTCACCAGTGTGGGAGTTGCAAGGGCAAAGGCACACCACAGAGGGGCTGTTAAAGGCTCTTGGCTAATGAATAGCAGGGAAGAGGGAGCCTGCAACAGCGTTGTAGTGGGGGGATGCTGAATCTCCATCCTCTACCTCCTCAGTGGGGTACCTGAGTGAGCAAGGCGCTTAGAGAAAGGAAGAGCTCCTTCCTGCCCAGGAAGGCATAGCTCCATGCTGAGGCTGCATGGCCACCCAGGACTGCCCTCTCTGGTCCTGTTGTGTACAGTCAGAAGTGTCCCTACAATGAAATGTTTCCATCTGCCTAGGAGGAAGTCCTTTAAGGGCACTCGAGCCTGCGGGCTTGGAAGTGGAGGAGCACAGGTGCAGGGCCAAGATAACCCCATTTCCACTCTGCCTGAGGGGTGTTACTATACCCCAAGGGGCTGCCACATTCCTGGATTAATTCTCATGCACAGATTATACTTCTGGACATCAGGGTTGCTAGGGCTGGTTTGGTTGAGTAGCTGGCCCCCTTTGAAGGAGATTCCCACTGTGGTTAGTGAGAACAAGGGTAAAAAATGGAAGAGTGGACTGAGTGGAAACTACTCAGAGTGACAGATGGACTGGACCCACCACTGCCAGAGACACACAGGGAAGGGCTGGATGCTGACATGGGCAGCCCAAAGTCTTGAAGTAGGTCCAGCAGTTTTTCCCTCTGATGTTGCTTCAGATTCTTGCAGCCTCCCAGAAGTAGGCCCTTCCCAGGCCTAGCCCTTAGTCCCCGTCTGGGCTGAGCCTTACCCACCTGCACACATCCATGTCTCCAGTTACATTTGGCTTAATTTACAGCTTGGAACATCAGGGCAAAGGGGTGGAGAATGTATGTAAATCAACTGGCAGATTTATGCAAAAACAGTATAAACTTGTGTCCCCAGGTCTCCTGCAGGGAAGAATAATGTTTTTCCATATCCTACCACACTGGGTGACCAGCCCTTGCTGGGGTATAGAGTGATCTGACTTGGGCCGATAATTAGCCCATATTTTTAGTTCATGGGCAATTCTCAATGGTAACTGGGTCTATTAAACTTGATTCAGATGTGACAGCTTAAATTGTAAACAGCTGTGAAGAGTTTCATACTTAATTACCATATTTAAGTTTTGCCATAAAGCACCCGTACTTCCATCAAAAATGTAAATGACGGAGACATTCAAATGAGATTTTATACTTTGTGAAGTTTAATTGGCACAGATCATTCAGCTTGTTTAAAAAAATTTTTTTTTAAAAAAGTTTTTTTGAAGGCAGTGGCCATGGGTTCATTTCTCAGTTAAATTGTGTTGTCTGGTAGAGGGCAGGGAATGGGGCCACCAAGGCTGGATAGGCTTGAACTTCTGCATTTGAAAGTCTTACAGGGGCCTGGCTGGATGGCTCAGTAGTCTAAAGCACCTGCTTGGGGAAGCTTGGGCAGCTTCAGGGACCGCGGTTCAATCCCCGGCACCACATGCTGCCCCAACCCTGCCCTCGGGGTGGGCTGAGCCGGCCATAAAAATGAGTGAATAAACAAACAAAAAGGTTCTGAAACAAGAAAAGAAATAATAAAATAAAATATTCTTTAAAGAAAAGAATGTCTTACATTCTGCTGTATCTCAGGGCTTTCAGAAGGAAGCATGGCAGCGTTGCCAGCATCAGCTATTGCTCTGAGCTCTGTGGCTTCTACTCCCAGAGCTAAGCTGGTTAACTCAGAGTCATAGAGAGCAGGCTTTTGGGATAAAGGTGGCCTGAGAGGTCTGGGTGGGCAGGAAGCTTCACTGAAAGATACAATTCAGCCAGCATGGTTGCCACCACTGAGGGCCCTCCCATATTCTGGGAGCATACAGATAGGGGCACAGACTTGGGAGCTAGAGCCATTCGTATACATGATGGCAGTGGGGGAGAAGTAGTATTTGAGAGGATTTAAAGGGGTAGATGGATGAGATGGGGCAAAAACCAGTGTCGGGGAGGCAGGGGTTATTGGTTTTGACACTGAATACTTTTGATCCCTTTGACATCTTTCTCCTGCTCAGGAAATATATCAGCTAGCTCCTGCCTTGCTGAAATCCAGTACCAGTCCTTCTAACCCTGCATATCCCTAGTTTTTTTTGTTTTTTTGTCTTTTTGAGATAGCATCTCACTATGCAGTTTAGGCTGGCCTTGAGCTTACTTTTATAGCCTAGGCTGGTCTTGAACTTACACTGATCCTCCTGCCTCAGCCTCCCAAGTGCTGGGATCATAGGCATGTGCCACCACACCTGGCTTTCCCTTATCTTTCTTTACCCCTTGTGGCTATGACTTATTCAGGCAATGGCTGGACCCTTCCAAGCCTTCTGAACTCTTCTGTTCTGGGCTCTTCTGTTTTCCAATTCCAAGAGTTCAAGAAGTATATGAAGTCCTCAGTTAGGGAGGGCTTCTCTGAGGAAGTAAGCCTCACAGTCATTTGATTCAAGGAAGCCCAAAGTAGAAGGAAAAAAGAGGAGGTGAATAGCCATTGATGGAATGAATGAGGATGAGAATTTACCTGGGCTAGAGGCCCAACTGTCTCTCTAGGATTGAGCTTCTAAACCCCAGGCTGTTTTGGTGACATGGGAGGGGCCAGCTCTTCTTCCTCCACAGCTGCAGTTGACCACTAGGCACTACAGCGGGAAAGTCTAGAGCCCTGGCTGGACTCACCAGCCTTCCAGTTGAGACTTGCTCTTCCCTGTCTGAAACACACCCCTCTCACCCCCACTTCCTGTTTTTCAGGCACAGGCTGTCACCCTCACTGTGGCCCAAGCCTTCAAAGTTGCCTTTGAATTCTGGCAGGCAGCCAAGGAAGGTGAGTCTTTATCGACATCACAGGTGAGGTAGGGGCTGAGGAGACAGATAAAACCCAGAGTCAGATAGACTGACTCCCATCCAGCTTTTCTCCTACCCACCTTCTGATTTTGAATAGGTCCACTCATCTGACTGTTTTTCCATCTGAAAAAGGAACATCAGCCACTTCTTTTCCTCAGGGTGCTTGTAAGGGTAACACAAAATCTGCAAGGTGTCCTTCCTCCCTCTGAAGACTTAGCATTGCTCCCAAAGTTGCCTGGTGGGTGCTGGGACAGATTGCTGGAATCTGGAGCTCTGATGTACTGTGCCTTGATCCCACAGAGAAAGAAAAGAGGGAGAAATCCAGCCAAGAGGGAGGGGATGCACTGGGGACCCGCCATGACAACACACCCTCATTGAAAAGCTGTGAGTCCTAGGGAAGGGAGGGGTCCTCTGCTACAGAGCTGACCTTTCATCCAGGGCCCTTTCTCCCAAAGTGGGATAAACTTTAGTTTTATTTTGTTTTGTTTAGTCAGTAATGCATATTTATTATAGATAAATTAGAAAAAAATTGTTTTCATGCATGTTTTCTATCTGTATCTCTGTGCATGTATATAAATAATACATATGTATATAACCTGCTGTGTGCCCTCTGAAAAACTTGACCACTGTTGTAGGTAAGTCTCAGCTACCAGCAGGAGACAGGGAATCACTTTGTGGGCAAGTGTCAGGTGGGGCCTTGGCTGGTCTGGTAACTGGCCCAGGCAAGGCCATGTAGGAAGAGGGTGTGAGGAACTGGACAGCCCAGGCCCTCTCAGGCAATGTCAGGAAATGAAGGCAGGAAATAAGTGGCCATTCTCCCTCTGATGCCCTTACTGGACTCCTTAACAGTGGTCGCCACTGGGAACCTACTGGACTTGGAAGAGACCACCAAGGCCCCACTGTCCACAGTCAGTGCTAACACCACTAATGTGGATGAAGCCCTGAGGCCTCCAGCTTTGGGCAGCAGCAGTGTCATCTGGGTGAGTGACCCTATGCCCTGGGGACCCCATGGGATCCAGTGAGCCTCAGCCAGATCTGTGGATAAGCCTAAGGTGGCTCCTGGGTCCAAGCCTTCACACTGACTTGTGGTTCTCTGGGAGGACCGGACCTAACCCTGCAGTACCCAGGCCCAGCATAGGGGAAGAACAATATCCCCTTTGAGCCTAGGGCTGTGTCCCCAGCAGTCCTAGCTCCAAGCACAGCTGTCTCCTCACAGTGCCTGGCCTCTTGGCTAGAGCATCCAGAGCTCTGCCCACCACAGGATCAGCCAAAGGCTCCCTTGTTCTTGGCAGGGCAGAGTTTGTCCCTGACACCCCTCCCTGCTCAGCAGACTGAATGAAGAGCCAGGGCCTAGGCTGCTGTCAGCCTGACCCTCAACTCCCGTGACTCAGGGCAAGCCCCCTTCACCTCTCTGGGTCTGGGCTTTTACATCTCTCACTGAGGACCGTAACTTCTGCCCACAGATCTCCCAGAGGAAACTGAACTCTTTTAATTAATTCTTTTTAATTAATTAATTAATTAGTTATTTTTTCTTGTTTCAGAACCTTTATTTGTTTATTCATTTTTATGGCTGGCCCATCCCGCCCCGGGGGCTGGTGCAGCATGTGGTGCTAGGGATCGAACTGCGGTCCCTGAAGCTGCCCAAGCTTCCCAAGCAGGTGCTTTAGACCACTGAGCCATCCTACCGGGCCCCTCTTTTAATTAATTTTTCATTTAGAAATAATTTCAGACTATGTTAACAAAAAGATTGTCAAAAATTTGGAACAATGATCAGAACTGGAAAGCGAACATGAATATAACCCTCCTCTGTAGTCTGCAGAGCTTACCTTTGCCCAGTTGTCCTTCTGTGTCCTTTGTCTGTCAAGGGTCTACTATAGATTGGTCATTTGTCATAGCTCTTTAACTTTTAAGAATCTCAAACATTGAGGAACTTTAGTCACTGTCAGGTCCCTGCAATGGGACAAACTGTTTTTGTTTTATTTGTGGTACCAGGAATCAAACTTGGGACCTTGCACTTGCTAGGCAGGCACTTATGCTGCTGAGCTATTTATCCCTAGCCCCCAGTGGGACAAACTGGGTATTCTAAAACCTGTCCTCTGTTGTGGGGGTCTTGTTCTTACCATCTGCCCAGTGGTACTGGGAAGCCAGGGGACATTGTCTAGTGCTTTTCCACTGAAGCTCCCATCGTCAATCTTCTGGGGGAACTTAGGGTTTGAGTTTGGCTTTTGAGGGGATAAAGGTAGCCAGCTTCCTTCTCCAGCCTTTGCTGTTGGGCACTTGAAAGCCATGGAAATCACCAGTCTGATTTTATGGGAAGAAGAGCTTAGTCTGAAGGAGAAACCATGACTTGCTCCAGATCTCACAGGCAGTTAGTGACAGCTGGGACTGAACTCACTGGCACTTGCTCCTATCCCAGCCCCAGCTTTGGGTCCTTGGGCTGAGTGGCTGAAATGGGAGCCCTGCCTGTGCTTGTTTCTCTCAGTACCCTGCTGCATCCCTTTACCAAGCCCTGTAGGTCACCCAGGGTAGGAGACCCCTGAGGGGAGTGCAGGATCCCACTCAGAGCTCTCACCTCCTATTTTGTTTCCCCCAAGGAGCTGGACGATGGCCTGGATGAAGCATTTTCTAGGTAATGTTGGCTGCTTACCTAAGGTTGGCTGTGCCTGCCCTTTACTCCAGGGGCCTCTGCCATGCCTGAGAATGAGTCCCTGATCGTCTTCCCCCTAGACCAAGAATTCCACCTCTACTCAAATACCTCCTTAGACAGGGAGCTCCGGGTCAGGGGAGGGAACTCCTTCCAGAGTGTCCATACGTGTTTGAAAGCTCTTATTACTGAGCCCAAGCCTCTTTTCAGTGGCTGCTCTGTGACAGCCTGACCTGTTGCTAAGCACTGTGGCTTGTACTCATTTCCTCTTCCTGTACTGAGGTGGCGGCCTCCACATGCTGGCTCTGTCCCCTCCTCTCCACACAGCTTGTCTTTATGCAGGAGCAGGGAGAGGGCAGTGCTTGATCAAGTGCACCAAAGAGAGAAGGGTGTCAGGCTCCTGAGCAGGGGTTTTGGTAATGCCCCAGGGCTGTGATGATTCCCTATTTTCCCCCAGGGGTCTCCCTGTGCTACTGGCTGCTTTTAGCTTGATGACACACTGCCAGGAAGTCTGGTTGAGGAGAGGCCTAGAAGCTGACTCAGGGTACTGGGCACTGCTCCCCATCACTCAGGCTTCTTTTCTACTTGGGACTTACAGCAGCTCCCTGCAGCCTTCCCACTTCTGGGGTGTCACTTAAGATTGGGGTCTGTCGGGTGGGACAGAGTCAGGGGCTTAGCTTTTGCCTTCTTGCCTCCCCTACCTCACCTGCTTCCTGCTGCAGCCTGGTGGAGAGCTGCAGTCTAGCCTAGCCAGGTAGCATGTATGGCCCCTATATGGAAGCAGAGACCTGCTTTCACCTTCCCTGCTCCCTGGCTCACAATACCACCTCTTTTGATGAAAAGCTTTCATTCGCTTTTCTCAGATTATTTGAGTGGCACGTGGCCTTTATTAACAATTTCAAAAGTCAGCAAAGTATTCAACAGAAAACAACAGCGTGTTATAATCACATAGCCCAGACTTGGGCTTAATTCATGCTGGTCCTGTACATAGACATTATGTGAAACCCATCAGTTCATAGTGTTTGCCTTTGGCCCATGTGTCAGACCCGTTCCCAGGTGGCTAAAATTTCCTGTAAATACCTCCTGAGGATGTGGGTCATTGTTCACTTAGCTCATCCTATTTTATGTTGTCTATGTTATTTATTTGAATTTCTTTCTTTTCTCTTCTTTTCTTTTCTTTTTCTCTTTCTCTCTCTCTTTCTTCCTTCCTTCCTTCCTTCCTTCCTTCCTTCCTTCCTTCCTTTCGTGAAACCAGGGATTAAACTCAGGCCCTTGTGCTTGCCAGGCAAGTACTTATTCTACTGAGCTATCTTCCAGCTCCTACTTGAGAAGCACACTGTTAAACAGAGGTTCAGCCAAACAGTCTTGTTGTGGTTGACCAATACCCGCCCCTGGCCAGTGACTACCGCCTTCCCAATGTTACCTCCTCCCCTCTTCCCTGGGCAGCTGCTGCCCTGGCTGAGCTCAGTGTGAGTATCTTGACCTTTTAGAGGTAGAAGTGGGGCAGATGGGTATCCTGCTCTCTGGGCCATAGCTTAGACCTTCTAGGGCAGCCTGTTCAGAGGCTGTGCCTCCTGGCCACTGGGATATTCTCCTTTGTTCTTTGTCCTGCTGTTTTCCTGCCCTTCTCCTTTCTGTCCTACTGCCCAGACTGCACTTGTTATTCAGACCCCACCGGGTCTGCAGCTAGGCACTAGGCTCACACAGCTCTGTCTTCCAGGCTGGCGCAGTCAAGAACAAACCCCCAGGTCCTGGACACTGGGCTGTCAGCACAGGACATCCATTATGCCCAGTGCCTCTCTCCTGTCGACTGGGACAAGCCTGACAGCAGTGGCACTGACCAGGATGACCTCTTCAGTTTCTGAAGGCCTGGGGCAAGCAGGACACAACCAGTGTTGACACATGATGGACCAAAGCCACCTGTGGTGAGGGAACCAACTCCAAGACCTCCCAGCTGCCTCTTCCGGCATACAGCATCATCAGCCTGCAGATCAAAGCTGCAGCAAGTCAAGCAGGGCAAAGGAGAGATTTTTTTTTTTAACCTACTCCTTCTCTGCAAACTGAAAGAAGCCTTGAATATTTATTCAGTGACTCCTGGTCTATGGTTGGAAGCTGATTTTGCATCAGGCACATAACAGATATGACTGACCTTGTGCTTTTTCTCTTGAGCCAGCTCTGGTCTCTGTGGGTGTCAGGACAGTGGCGAAAGCATTTCTCGCCCCTCCTCTGTTTTAAGAACTTGGATTTCCCCAAGGACATCCCCACTCATTATGGAAAGCAACCAGAACTCAGAGCTTGTCATCTTCTGTGCTCAGGAGGGGACTGCCACCTCTGGAGAGGCCTGGGACCTCAGGCTTGCTTTTCTCAGGGTCCAGCTGGCCTGGACTCAAGACCTACCCCGGAGCTCTTGGGAGGCAGCCCCTGACCAAAGATAACACAGCTTGGCACTTTAAAATTTACAACAGGTGTGGCCCCAGGGGCTTCTCCGTGGTGCTGCATTGAATAGAGCTTGCTTTCTGCCCCTCCTCCCTAGAGGGGGCCCAAAGTCCATTTGAATGGTACCTTCCTATTCTGGGGCCCAGTGTGACTGGCTGCCTGTGACTTCCAGAGTCTGACTGCACCCATGGGGATCAGCTCTCTGTGATTCCCCCTCCCTTTCTGGGATGAGGCTGTTCTTGCTCTTCTTGTTTGTCTGTATCCGTGTGAGTGTCCCTGTGTCCTGCCTCCATGTACTTCCAGAGATGGTATGTGAGAACTAGCACTTAGATTCATGGAGGGATATTTTGCAGCCATTTTTCAGATAAAAAAGTGAGGCCACACTCAAGGAGAGAGTGGAGTTGACCAGAACCTAGATCTGATGCCAAAGCTGCCTTCTCTGCTGCCACCTCTCACAACTCACCTCCTTTTTTCTAGCTTTGTTGTCCTCCCAGGAACCAAAAATCCCCAGCTATTTTCTGACTAAAATGTGTTTCATAACAAACCATCTGGTGCCTTTCCACACAGAACTGGCATAAGCCTCTGTGCCCTGCTGGCTTTCTCACTGTCAATTTCCATGAAGATGCAAGTGTTTGAAGTCTGCTAAATTCAAGGGTGAAACAAAATCAAACTCTGTAAGCATCATGCTTTTCTCTTTCTGACATGGTGGCCAGTTCAGGACATCCCAGCAGCAAGCTGAGCTGTCTTTAGAATCTTTCTTTCCTCCCCCCTTGGCCGTTGGGCTCTAGCATCTGACACCCACCCAAGCCTGCAGCATCTTTCCCATCCCGAGGTGCCTCCCAGGGGCCTGGCCTATCAGGCCAGTTTTCTGTATCCCCAGAAAAGTCAACGCATTTCTTAGCAGCTGCATCTCTGAATGTCCAATCAGAATGGGGGTGGAGTGTGTAGGGGGTGGTGTTGGACCTTCCTCAGAAGGAAGATGACTTTTCCCTGCCACTCCCATGCCCGTGCATCTCCCTCAGATCTTGGGACCAGCCCTGTAGCTGTCCAGGCAGCAGGGTTGGGGCAGGACACCAGCTGTCCTCAGCACATGCACGGGCAGGCCTCCTGTGTAGTACTGGCTACACTGGCCTTCATCAGTCTCCTGTTGACAGCTGTCTGTGCTTCCCGTGCATCAGCAGCCAAGTCTTGTGTTTTGCTTTGTGATGCTGTAAAGGGAGGCTAATGAAAAAACAAAACAAATAATAAATGTTCTCTTTTTGAAATATAAGCAGCACTTAGATGGAGTGACCAGAATGCAACAGCAGGTGGCTCCTGCCTGTTGGCAGTAGAAGCAGAAGTGACCACAGACCTGGGTGGACAATGCACCAAGAAAGAAGCAACACCCACAGTGTACCCAGAGCGAGGATGTTGGCCTCAAGGTCTCCTCTTCACCCAGCAGATGGGCGTGTGTGAGATGAGGTCACCCCTGGACAGCTTACAGAGGCTGGCCAGTGACCCACTGTGTCCACACGGATGAGGTTGGAAAGCTGCAGCTAAGATCTGTGTGCATCCTTGTGGCCCTTTTCCCCATGGAGTGTATCATTTCTATCACATTCTCAGAAGATCCATGATACTTATTCCCTTGCTAGATTTACTGTGCTGCATGCAAACCAGGCCTGGCTTCAGTGATGGGGACAAAGGCCAGGCAGAACCCCTGCAAACCATAAAGCTGCAAACCCACATGCAGCTGTATGCGGCGGGAGACAGGTGTTTCAGTGATTTGGCAGACCTAAGACCCAGTTCTGGCTCTGCTGTTCAGGAACTCTACCTTGGAACAGTCACCTCTTTCCTTGAGCCTTGATTTTACCTTCTTTGTTTTTTAATTTTTTGTTTGTTTGTTTGGTACAGTCTTGCTATGCAGCTCAGACTCTGAGTGATCCCCCTGTATCAGCCTCCCCAGCGCTGGGATTACAGGCATGTGCCACCATGCCTGGTTTCAGTGGCTGGCTTGCCGGGAGGCCAACATGCCATGTGGTACCAGGGATTGAACCGGGGTCCTTGCCCTTGCCAGGCAGGTGCTTAGACCCTCAAGCTATCTCCCTGGCTCAGTTTTGCCTTCTTTGAACAAAGTACAACCTTCTTTCTCTTTCTGCCTCTGGGTTCACATTGTTGGTAGAATTTGTAGTTATGTGGCTCCGAGATTACCTGAGAGCAAAGGAGAATTGGGACCATATTGTTCTAAGAAAGTCAAAATCAATGACAGTGACTACATTAGCCAAGTACTTCCTGCATCCAAGGGCTATACTGAGCTCCTGATTTAGTTCACAGTGGCCACCCACACGGAGCTCAGATGCCATCAGTTCCCCTAGTGCTGAGGGCTCCAGGGCTGGAGAGGAAGGCAATTGTGTCCTGATGCTTGGTGAAGCCACAGCCCAGTCACCCTGTGACCCTCATCTGTAACATCCAGGCCTTGAAAGGGATGGCTGTGGCTGAGCAGCCCACAGCCTCCTGTGCATTTGCATGGTGACAGTTGCTGTGAGGCTGTGCTCCTCTGGTCTCTGGCTGCTGTTCAGGGACTCCTCAGTCCCCTGCCCATGCTGCAGTTGGCAGGGTCTCCTCATGCATCTTTTCTTTATTTCTCCCAAACAGTGACACTTCAAATGTCTAGGATCCAGAGGCATAGCCCTCTGATGTCTGCTATTGGGCAGGCTCCCTATGAATTCTGAGTGGATCATAGAGACTAAGAAATTCTCTCCTTTATTCTTTCCCCTATAATTTTAAAAGACACCCAACAAGTTCATCTTTCAGTTTAAATTTGGCCAAAGTCTTTAGTTTCCGGATGTCTCAAATTATGAATCCTGAGCACCCGCCGTCTGCTCTTTCATGCATAACGGATGGAGCAGGAAGAACAAAGTTGCCTTTCAGATTTGATGTGACCTTCAGCTTCCCTCAGTGGATGTTGAGTCTTAGGAGAAATCATCCTAATTAAATCTCTCCCAGGGCTTTTGAATAAGCATGTTTGGGAGTTAGGGTGGATTCCACGTCCAGCATGCTGTCTCAGGTCTGTCTGCTCAGCTTTCTTCCACCTGTGCTCCTGTGAGGATCAGAGCAGGGGGCCTGTGTGTATATTGGGAAGTGACCTTTGACCTCATTTGGTCCTTTGTAGTCACATCAGTGTCATCAGTCCTTGCAGCTTTGCCACAGGGTGGGTAGTCCTGGCACCAGTTTAGGAATGGGTCATCTGAGTCAGGGAAGATGAACAAGCTGAACTCTCAGCCAGTAGGTAGTGACCCTCAGATTTTGACCCACCTGCCTGGCCACAGAACTCATTTCAGCTGTGCCAGGTTCCTTTTCCCAGAGCAAAGGGCCCCCAAGCCAAGGTGTACCTGCCCACTGCAAGCAGCACAGCACCAGGGAACAGCTGGCTGTAGCTTCTAAATGGAATCGGGGACCGGCGGAATGGCTCAGTGGTCTAAAGCGCCTGCTTGGGAAAGCTTGGGCGGCTTCAGGGACCGCGGTTCGATCCCCAGGCACCACATTCTGTACCAGCCCTGCCCTCGGGAAGGGCTGAGCCGGCCATAAAAATGAGCGAATAAACAAATAAAGGTTCTGAAATAATAAATCTTTAAGAAAAAATAATAAATGGAATCAGGTTAGAGACCACAGACTGGCCACAACCGAGCCTTTCATGCTCAGCTGGCTGCCCTTGGGGCCACTTCTCTCAACGTGGCCGGGTTAGACTCAAGACCAAGGTCACATCTTGCTGCCAGCAGTGTCATCTAGCTTGCCTGTGGGGCCCTAGTATGAGCATTGGTGTCTCTCAGAACAGGAAGGCATTCTCAGCGGCAGTGCAGGCCAGCCTCAGAGGGTGCGAGGAGAGAAGCAACCTCTGGAGCCCTGGCAGCGCCCACGCAGCCCCTTTAAGCTGCGGTAACGGTACCAGTGATGATCGCCCATTCTGGAGACAGTGATACTGAGGCTCACTGGCTATACTACTGCTGTATACTTGCCAGCTATTTACAGCTGTGAGCAGGCAGGCCAGGGATTCAGATTCCTTGTGTTCTTTGTTCTGGAGTGGCCCCACCTCTCTAGGTCACTTGGAACACTGGGAGAATACAGCGATATTGCTTCCTGAAGCCAAGACTGTTATCCTGGTGCCAATACAGAGCTGCTGGGTGCCTCTGCTAGCTGGGACAGGTGTGGGCTGTGGAATCCATGTTGCCAGGCAGTGATTCAGAGTGCACCTGCTAAGCCCTAGCTTGGCCGTCTGAATGGCTGGCTCACAGTCCAGGGGTGTGTGTGTCACAGTGCCCTGCAAGGACCCTGGCCATGCAGTTGTCATCAGCAGAACACCAAAGTCAGAACTGAGGAATGGTGCCTGGGGATGTTAGGGTGGGATCCTGGCAGAGAGGAGTCCTCCAGCAGGGCATTGTGGGTGATGAGAAAGGCTGAAGTGGCTTTTGCTAGCCAGGGCCTGTGCTCAATCCACCCCATGGCCTAGGTCCTGGCCATCTTGGCATAGCATCTGGTACCCAGTGAAACAGCTTATAAGAAGGTAGCACCAGCCTATTTTCCTGAGAGAACCTGTAGCGTGCAAGAGGGGCCTGACACCTATGCAGCCCAACAGTACACTTCGTGAGTCAGCAGACCCATTGTCCTGTATGCCCTGGGCTTAGGCATTCGAGGCTTCTTATAGCCAGGAGTCTTGTGTGCCCAGCTTGCTCTGGTTTGATAAAAGATACGGCCCATTCCTCTGCCCTGATCACAGGGCTTGGTTTAGGCAGGAGGATTGGTGCGAGTTCAAGACTAGCGAGGGCTACAAAAAGGGAGCTCAAGGCCAGCCTGAACTGCATAGTGAGACACTGTCTTAAAAAAAAAAAAAGTGCTAATGCTAGTTAGTGCTAGAAGAGCCCCAGCTCCCACTTTGTTTACAGTTGGGAACTAAGGCCCCTAGAAGAGACAGGATTTCCCTGCAAGGCCATTTGAGAGCTGGGACTTCACCCATATGTCTGGTGAATGGCATGCTCTATTCTCTGTCCACCCATGGAAAGGAAAGAATCCCATGAGGGAGGTAGGGCTTGCAGGGTAGTGGAAATGATTATGGTAAAGAGGGTGGAGAAGGACCTCAGTGAATTCTCAAGCACATTAACAAGCATCAACTCACACATCACTCCTGCTCTCGAGCCCTGAGATCCCATCTGCAGCTCAGGCAAGGAGGCCTGGAAGATTGACCTGTACCACTCTGGAGCACAGCAGATGCAGCTGGGTTTGAATCCTTGGTTTGCCATTTGGCCTCACACACGACCCAATAGTCTGTTTGCTTTCCCCTCTGCCATAGGATGGCATAGGATTTGTGAGAAGTAATGGGGTTAATGAGTTAATGGTCCTACTGTACTGGAACATGCATGCTACACCTGTCACTGTTGAGTGCTCTGTGGTTGGACAGCATAGGGGCTACCCCAGGATAAGGCCCACCCAAGGTGGCAGAGCTGGGTCAGGGGACATAAAACATGCTCTCGGAGCTTCTGCCCACCACACCACCCAGGTGCATACGTGTCTGCCCCTGCCTCCTCTCCCCCCGACAGTACTGTTAGGGAAAGCACTGCAAACCACTGGCTACTTCAGTTGGAAAGTGTGAAGAGAAGCCATGTTGACAGTTCCTCCAAGGGACCCGACAGTGTCACAAGGCTGGGACTACTACCAGCCAGCTGTTTCTGCAGGTGGAATTGAAGGTGAGGGCAGGTGGAAAGTGGCAACGGTGACATTCAGTGGAGTGGAGAGCTCGGGAGATCTGGCCTCCCATATGCTGGGGGCCACAATGGAAGCACACATGTTCTCTCCCATTTAATTCTTAGAGCCCTGATGTGAGGCAGGAGACTCAGATAAAGTGAGCTGACCACACCAGGACAAGCTGGGCCTGCCCCCAAGGCTATCTGAGTCGGGCTGAATGAAGTCATAGTGGTTCTCTGGGCACCCTTGATTGAGCTATGTCCACTCCATCCTAGATGCCTGGAACATGACAGGGAGTAACAGCATCCCCATTTTCATAGAACTGGTGCTCTAGTGGTGGGGATGCCAGACCCTCCCCTCACACTGTTACAGGGAATGTGTGTGGTGTCAGCACCACAAGGGAAGAAGGAAGGAAGGGACAGGAACCCCACAGGATTGTGCTGTTTATGTAGGGCAAGGCAAGAAAGGAGCTGAGGTGCAGGAAATAGTGCAGATTTAGTGAAAACTTGGGATGTGTAAAGGGGGCAGGGTGATGTGGGTGGAGAAGAGGGTGGCAACAAGGAAGTGGGGTGGAGAATGTCACTGGTAGAGGCTTTTGACTCGCTCCTGAGGGAGGCTGAATGGGGACCTTGCAGGATGTAAGGACATAGGCCACTCTGTGAGGGGCCCTGTGGTGACTGAAGGCTACAGCATCTTCCAGGCCCATGAGGAGGAAGTTGGGTTAACGAGGAGCAGTGGACAGTTGATGAGGGCACAGCACTTTTGTGTTTCGGCATCTGGGTGGGTCAGTGGAGGAAAAGCAGATGTGCACAGCCAGAGCCCGGGCTCTCTGGTGTCCCTAGTCCATGTGCCCTACAGAATGTGGTGTGGCCATGGGTGGTCTGAGTGGGCTTGGACATCCTGGGTAGTATGCAGCCTGATGTCCCCTATCACTGCCAGCCTGGAGTGGGTGTGATGGAGTGAGTGGCCCTGCATTGTATTCCACCAGCTCTATAGCTGTGTGTGCAGGCATTTACACCTGAGTGTCACACATGTGAGTCCAGAGTTAGAGGTGTCTGTAGCACCTGGAAGTGTTGCAGTCAGGTGTTTGTTTTGGCTGCGCCCTGTCCAGCCTGGGCTCTCACTCCCAGTTCAGCACCCCCGCCCCCCCTTTTTTTTTTAACCTATTGGGAATTAAACTTAGGATCTTATACTTGCCAGGTAAGGGCTGTACCACTGAGTTATGTCCCCAGCCATTTTTTTTTTTTCCCCAGTCCATGTTTTTGTAGGCAGTCAATAATAAGTTGGTGCCTGTGTCTTGGGGGCTGGGTTGAAGGCCACCCCAGGAGGTCTTTGTAGGCAGGTCTTTGTCCTTGGTTCCCAAATGTAGGACTGAGCTCAAAACCCTTCTTTCCCATGACCCCAAGTTGGACTAGGGCTTCTGTCTTTTATTCTTGAAGACTGTATCATCAGGACTTTAGCACTGTGAAAAGAGCATCGGGATGATGGGTTCAAATCCTACTTTTGTCACTTGATGGTTTCTTAACCTTAGTCAAGGGATGCCTCAGTCTTCTCACCTGTGCAGTGGGGCCCCAGCTTACAGTGTGAAGATGAAGCGAACACTTACTGTGCAGCAGCCACTTTCCAAGGCCATCGCATGAGCCACCTCATTTGATCCACTGGGGTGGGCACTATTTCTATTTTTCAGAAAGCAGTAACTATGGCCTAGAGGGGGAGACACCTGCCCAAGTCACTCAGCAGAGAAGCAGCAGAGCTTGGATTTGAACCAGGCCATCCAGTTTCAAGCAAAAAGCCTGACCTCGGTCAGTGCTCTAGCACTTTCTCTTTTATTTTTACTTATTTGCAGTACCAGGGTTTGAGCTTGGGACCTTGTGCTTGCCAGGCAGGCACTTATGCCACTGGGCTATATACCAGGACTATCTACTTTCTCCTACCTAGCCTGCCATCTGAGGTGGGACCCAGATTGGGACAGAGCTTGGCAAAGACCGTACTGAAGACCAGTGGAGAGAGTTCTTCCTCTTTAGAGAACAGGAGTGAAAGGTAAAGACAGGCACCTGCATGCTTAGCAAGCCCTAGTTCTGGGTGTGGATCTTTGGCTGCCTGGCCTTACAAGACAGAGGCTTCCAGGGTAACCATTGCTTATTAGTCCTAAAAGGAAGGGGACTTCAGCCTAAAGCAGGAAAATTCAAGGACATCTGGCCAGGGGAGGCCTTGGTTGTCGTGTCTGGCCTGCAGCTCTCATGTAGCCATGTCCTTGTGTGGCACTGATGTCCATCCAACTAAGTCACCCCAGGCAGCAGGGCCCCGTGCCATCCACTCCTCTGCCTGCAAAGGATCAGGAGAGAGCACGTCTTGAATGCCATTTATTGCAGTAAGTTTGTCGATTCAGCTCATTACACTTAATTAGAATTATTTAATTAGAATCTTAATAAAAGAGTAAAGCAGGAAGGAGACCGAGAGCGGAGGTGAGGAGATCCGTGCTGAGCGTGTGAAGTAGAACCAGCTGGGGTGGTGGAGGGGCTGTGAGGATGTTGCGGGGAGGCTGGGCTAGGGTGTCTGTCTGTGAGGACTACCAGAACCTGGGGCTCAGGCTAGGCTCACCCACCTGTTCTTTACTAGGGAGCCCCTGGGTCCATGTCCAGCATTCAGAGAACTTGCAGCTCATGAAGGGGACTGTAGCCAGGGGTCTGTGAGGCCCAGTGTGGGAGTCAGAAGCACTGTACCAGCCAGAGTGGGGTCTCTGGCCTGGCCTGGGTGCTGTGGAGCTGGTGGTAGATAAGGAGATAAAGGGCTGTGGGCAGGTGCAGAGAAAAATGGACAAGTCTGAGGCATCGCCACAAGTGTGGAGATATGAGGGACAGGTAGAGTGAGGTTTAGGTCAGAGACATGGAGCCAGGTGGCTGGTTTTTGTCCAGACACCATGAGAGCCTCACTTTCTCATCTGCAGATGGGGGGTTACAGTGGATCCCACATGAAGGCCCTGTGTGGATTAGCTGAGCAAATCCAAGTCTAACACGTGGAAAGAAACCTGGTGCACAGGGTGTGCATGCACACCAGCTGTGGTGATTGCTATTCCTGCCAGTGGTGATGTCCAGGGGGTTTCCATTAGGCAGGCCTGTGTATCACAGAGTTACCTGGGCTGGGGACACAGCGTGGGGGTCAGTGAAGCTACAGGGGTGGGCAAGCCGCCCTGAGAGAGTATGGTGGGGCTTTTGCCACCCACCCATCTCTATGTATTTTTTCCTAATTCCCTAAAGAACCTTCATTTTGTTCAGAGTCCTTACTCTTCAGGAGAAACAGCCCACAGTCCAGCTCCAAGGGGATCCTGGTGACCGGGCCAGTCAGGCAGTGGCTGGTGCTCGTTCTCAGTTGAGGCTGAGGAGCAGCACCTGGTTCTAAGTGCAGGGGAGAGTCTCTGTCCCTGTCTTCCTGGCACATAAATAAAGAAGCTGGTGGCCCAAGCCATCCCTTTAGGGACCTAGATCTAGGGCAAAGCTAGTGTGTGCTGATGTACCACCTCTCCAATTAAAACAAAATTCCCAATTTGTAGTGTTGGCTGATTTCCATGATGTAACTATGTCAGCCATTGCCAATTTCAAGCTAGCAGCATGACCTAGGGAGCATGGGTTTAGGATACACAGATCAGTCTTTGCAAGCCGGTCTGAGATAGCATCACCACCCCACAGATAAAGACAGCCCGGAGAACCACAGAGCTATAGTTGAAAAGCAGCCACCTATTGCCAGCAGACCTGCTGCACCAGGAACTGCCTACCTGTGGCTTCCACCTTTACAGCTTTCTGTTACTTGCAGCCAAATGCATCCCAGATGCTTAGAGCTACAGAGTAGTGGGAGGAAAGGACCCAAGGCCAGCTTTGAGGAGCTGTCAGAATTTATGCAGCAGTCAGGGAGGGCGATGAGGCTGTGAGCCCAGCAGCTATTAGAATTTGGCCATGAAAAGGATTTGATTTTGCACTGGGCTTTCTACAAAATCTATCCTGCTGCAGGAAAAGGGGAGAATTTTTAGCCCCATTCTACAGAATTTTCCCAGGTTCCAGTCTATGTCTCGAGCTAAGAAATTAGGAATTTAAGCTTGTCCTTTTCATTGTTCAGCGTCAGAGATGTCACCCATCTTTAGAATCTCCCATCCACCCTGGCAGCATGGACTCAGGCCCTGAAAGCTCTGCCTTTGCTGGCACTTTTTTCCAGATGGCCATAGGCCATAGTTTAATTAATGAATTAAATGTAATTTAATTAGCTGTTTCATCACTGCATACCACAGGCTGCTCAATTGACGTCCCTGGACATGAACTGGATTTTTCTTGTCTTCAGGCCCAACTAGAGCAGATGACCAGCTCCCCCATCTTGTTGGGGTGTGTCGCCTGCCCTCCTCTCCTCATAGTAATTTCCAAACTGGTAAATGCTGAGCAAGAATTTTCTGGAAGGACACCAAGTTGCTCATGGAGTCAGTTGGAGAACTGGGCTCAGAGGACCTATAGGGTGGCGGCTTGGAGCACAGGAAAGGCGCCTCTGAGGAAAGTGTCTGGTTCTGCTTCCATGCTGAGGCCAACCATTTCCCAGCCCCGGCACTGCACTGTCCCAGCAAATGATTTCTATTGACCTCCCTGGCACATTTGTGCCCCCAGGCTCAGGATAGGCTCCCAGTTGGTGGAGGCAGGTGGTAAATGTCAGCTTCTGAGTTAGGCCAGAGCTGCCTCTTCCCCAGAGGTGTGGATGCTGAGCTGGGGAAAAAAAAAAAAAAAAAGGCAAGCCAAAAACATGAGGAAATACCTGCCTTGACCAGACATGTGCTAACATTTTTACTGCATTGTCCTAGTTTAATCTTGGCAACAGTTGTGTGAGAAGTGTTGCCATTTGATAAACAGGCTCTGAGTTCCTTTGTCAGTCATCAGCTCTGGGGGTGCGGTGAGAACCAGGCTGACACTGTGGATGTGGGGTGGCTCTGGAGCAGCATCCTATTTTTGGGCCAACCTTGGTGTCAGCTGCAACAAGGCAGGAAGGACCTGTCTGATCTGAATTCTTTCAGTTCTCCACAATTCTGTTGGAGGCCTACATAGTACAGGTTCTGGGGACAGTGGCAGCCATAGCCAGGCCAAAGAGCATCTTACCGAAAGCCAGCGGTGTGTTGAGAACATATGTATTCTGCCTCCATGCTGGCTGCAGCTTACAACCTAAGCTGGGATCCACTGTGAGGAAACTCAAGAGTCATGCTAAGTTCTGAGGAAGAGCAGTGTGGGCCGCTCACCCCACAACTGGGAAGAGGAGAGAGCACCTGAAAGAAAGGAGCTACCAAAGCCCAGACTTGGAGGCAGGGCACTCCCACTGGTGTCTCAGGGCTGCCCCCATCAGACTAGGAGCACCTAAGTACCGGGTGGCTTCTGTCAGACTAAAGTCAAAGCTTGGAATCCTCTATGCTACAACAGGCTGCTGTGTTCAGTACTGTGTCTCCCACCTTAGACTGGGGCTTGTTAGGGCAGCCACTTCCACCTTCAGACTGGAAGTACCCGAAGGCAGTGCTCTCCATCAGATCTGAGGGGTGGGACTCGCAGAACCAGATGGAACCAGATTATCCTGAAGGGGACCCAGGAAGGTGCAGAGACCTGCTGAGAATGTCCCCCCAGGGGCTGCTGGCTGGGACAGCCTCCTTCCTCTCAGCCAGGGGGATATGGGGTTACAGGGTGAGGTGTGGCCTGAGGAATGCAGCTCCCCAAGCCACGCAGGAGGGAGCAGCCTTTGGGGCCCAGGCACAGTGCTAGACTGCTGACTGTGGTCCTTAGAAGTGACTCCAGTTGTTCTGTCCTGGATATTCGTGTCCTTGGCCAGGTTCCTGGGTATTGCTTCATCCCACCCAGCTGGCAGAGGAGCCCTCTGTGGAATCTAGTCCCACCCAGTGCAGGCCTGGGCCACAGCATGGACTCCAGGTTCTAGTCCCACCCTGCACTTGCCTCCTTGTGTGGTCCTCTGTGGCACTGTAACCTCCCTGGGCCTCAGCTTTCTTTTCTGTGCAGTGGGAGAGCCCTTTATGCTTTTGTTGGACACTGGCTAAGGCTGGGGCTTGTCTCAAACATCGATATCTAGGGGTATGACTTGGTTCCAGGGTACTCCCTCCCCCATTTCAAGTTTATTTTTAAAACTTGTGGTGGTAGGTGGTAGAAGTTGGGTTTGGTGAAGTACATCTAATCCCAGCTACTCACAAGGCTGAGACAGAAGGTGCAAATTCTAGACTAGCCTGGGCAACTTAGCAAGATCTTGTTTCAAAAACAAAAGCAAATACCTGCTGGAGTTATAACTCAGTTCAGATGCCCTGTCTGTCTGCCTGTCTGTCTGTCTGTCTGTCTGTCTGTCTGTCTGTCTGGTAAAATATATATGACATGAAATTTACCACTTTAACCATTTTTATGTATAAAGTTCAGGGGCATTAGCTACATTCATATTGTCATACAGCCATTCCCCAATGTCCATCCCCAGACAATTCTTGCCTTCTAAACTGAATCCCCCTCCATGTCTAAATAACAACTATATTGTCACATCCTTGAATTCAAGGATCATACAATTCATTCACTTACGTTGCAAATCTATAGATTTTAAATCACAGTTTCACTTGGTTTAGGTTTTTTGTCATCTCTCAAAAGAAATCCCTAATCCATCAGAAAAAAAAATTTAATTCTGTCCTCATTCATTTCACTTTCCTGTAACATTCTTCTGTCTGAAAACTTCATTTAACATTTCTTGTAAGACATGTTTTCTGGCAAGAAATTTCAATTTTTGTTTATTGGGGAAAATCATTGCTTCTCTTTCTCTTTAGTTTGTTTGTTTGTTTTGTGGGACCAGGGTTCGAACTCACGACCTTGCACTTGCCCAGCAGGCACTTGTGCCTCAGAGCTATCTCCCCAGCCCCGCTTCTCTTTCTCTTTAAAAAGGATAACTTTGGGGCTAGGGAGAGAGTTCAGTGGTGTAAGGGCCTGCCTGACAAGAATAAGGACCTGGGTTCAATTACTGGTACTGCGAGCCCTGGTACTAGGCACGGTGGCACATGCCTATGATCTCAGTGCTGGGGAGACTGAGATAGGAAGATCACTATGAGTCTGAACTGTGTAGTGAGACCCTGTATCAAATAAATTTTTTTTAATTAAAAAATAAAAGATAACTTCACTGAGAACAGAATTTTAGGTTGGTAGAGGTTGTGTGTGTGTGTGTGTGTGTGTGTGACTGTCTGTCTCACTCTGTGTGTCTGTCTCTGTCTGTCTGTCTCATCTCTATCTCTCTTCCTTTTTAGACAGGATCTCACTGTGCAGTTCAGGCTGGCCTTGAGCTTAATTTATAGCCCAGACTGGTCTCAAACTCAACAATCCTCCTGCCTCAGCCTCCCAACTGCTGGAATTACAGGTGTGTACCACCACACCAGCTTTTTTTCTTTTTCTTATTTGGTACTAGGAATTGAACTCAGGACTTTTCTTTTTTTCAGAACCAGAGATCGAACTCAGGACCTTGCACTTGCCAGGCCAGCATTTGTGCCCCTGAGCTATCTCCCCAGCCTCTTCAAAACTTTAGATATTTCATGCCTGTCTCATGTTGGTGTTTTTGAAAAGTCATCTGTAGTGATCTTTGTTCCCTTGCAGGTGAGATATTTTACCTCTCTCTGGGTTCTTGTGGAATTACTTTCCTTTATGTTTGATTTTCTGCAGTTTCCATTTCCTTTCCTAGGTGTAGTTTTTTAATTTGGGCCTTTTGCATCTCTTCTGAGCTTTCTGGGTCTATGGGGGTAATTCTCAGGCACTGGTTCACATGCTGCTCCTCGTCCCTCCTTTCTGCTCTTCCTGCTGTTGTCATCACGCATATGTGATACCCGTAAGGCTAATGCTGTCCTCTAACACTGACCCCTTGTCACCCTGACCAACCACTTGTCAGCTTTCTGTCCTTCTGAGTTTGCTCAGTCCAGATATGCAGAGCACACATATCACACGCTGTCCAGCCTTTGTGACTGGCTTCTTTGCCTTAGCCTCACTTGCTCAGGGTTCATCACGTTGTAGCCTGTATTAAGGCTTCATTCTTCCTCTGCTGGTTTAAGGCCTTGCTGCTCTGGGATAAGGCTGAGAGCACAGGGACCCCACGGGGACCAGTGTCTCCATGCCTGTCTGCCTGTGGTGCTGAGCTCCCCTCTCTGCTTTGATTCTCTAGCTCTCAGCATCCTCAGCGTGACCAGCGTCAGTGCACTGGATCTGTGCTACCCTGTGTGCTCCTTGGGGGTTGTGTGCGAGTCCTGGACCCCACAGGTCCCCAGTGTGGGGGTATGCTTCTTAGTAACCTCTTCCCACACCACCCCAGCTCCAGTCTGCCACCATCTGCCTGTGTCATGCTGCTGGGCCCTCAAGTGATGGGGTGGCAGGTATCCTCTTGGGTGGTGCTTGAAGACAGCAGGAGCTTAGCTCTTGTCTCTGCTCCCTGCTGACTCTAAGAAAACATGGGCACCTGGAACTACCCTGTTGCTAGCCCTGTCTCCCTGCAGCTTCTCTCCTCCATGTTCAGAGCACCTTAGTGGACAGAGCAAGTCTCCCTATCTCAGATATCCCCAGGAGGGAAATACCAGCCTCCTCTACCACCAGGACCCTCCTGCTCCACAATAGCATGATGCCTGTGCTGTGAAACCTGGTCAGGAAAGGCGTCTCAGAGGAAGCTGGGAGAGAGTCCATAGCCTCACATCCTTTAGAAGCCCCTGTCTGCCATGCAGATCTTCTAGAAGTAGAGGGGTGGGAGGCTCAGCTTCTCCCTCAGTGATCTCTAGGGGGAGTAACCTGACCACAGTTTTGGGGTCTTTAGAATCTGTGGTTGTTAGTGGAGTACAACTCTGTCATAAAGAAAAATAAGCTTGAGTTATCTGTAGGGAAACAGATGTGCCTGAAGACCATGATGTTCAATCAGACACACAAGCTTAAATATCACATGGTTTCTCTTATATGAGAAACCAAAAATATCAGTGAATTTAAAAACGAAGTAAAGAGGCTAGTGAAATAGCTCAGCAGTCTAAAGCACCTGCTTAGATAAGCTTAGGCAGGCGCACAGACCGTGGTTCGATCCCCAGCACCACATGTCACACCAGCTCTACCCTCAGGGTGGGCTGAGCTGGCCCAGAAAACAAAGAACAAGTAAAAGATAGGTAATGGGAAACAGAGGTGGGCAGGAGAGCTTTTGCATAAGGGAAGGGAACCAAGAGATAGAGGAAGAGGGGAGGGAGAGGAAGGGAAGTGTCTGCATTATCTTTCTCATTGCTGAGATGAAATACCCAATGTGACCACAAGTTAAAGGAGGGGTGGTTTATTTGGGCTCATAGTTTGTAGAGATTTCAGTTCACAGTATAGAAGGCCAAGGAGGAGCAGCTGTCTCTGTGTTGGCTGAACGTGGCCCAATTTCTGTGTATTGATGTGTGCAGAGCTGGCTAGGACTTATCCCTTCAGTGGGTTTTAAGCAAAGCATATGGGTCCTGTGAGGTGCTGGTGTGGAGTCTTAGAAGATGGCAGGCAGCATTTCCCTGAACTCATTGTTCCCTTCCGTGAGCTGGGATGGGGCAGGATGCACAGCCAATGCTCTACGCTGTTGGCTGGGATCAAGCACCTGGAGGGAGAGGCTCTGACTTCCTGGGGCCTGAAAGATTACACATCAGAGCTGAAGCACTGATCCCAAAACAGTAGGTACTATCTCAATTGTGTGACACAGATGACTCCTTCTGCATAGCCTGTCTGCATGTTGCAGAGGTGATTTCAGGCCTCCTACCTAGCCCAGCTTACAGTACTCACCTACTTCCTGCCATTCTCAGTCACTCATCCTCAGACCTCTCCTTTCTTCAGCAATTAATAAATCCCAGATTTTATTAATACAGCTCTGGGCTGAGGCCTTTGTTTTAGTTGGCCATCATTATGTCTGGACTTAGGATTCCCTTGGGTCCCCATAACTACAAATATGCCTTAGTGCTTTTATTTTTGCCATGGGTTGCAATGGAAGTGGTAGATTGGAATTAACTCAGTAGAATTCTGATAACTCCTCATGGGATTACAAATATCAACTTTCTAGGGTACAATGAAGGCCAGGAAGGGGTCTCTGTTCATAGTCAGCTGGTTCCAAGGCAGAGTGGCGTGTCAGAGGGGCATCACTGAGGAGAAACAGTTCATGGCAGAGCAGGGAGGGGGCAGCTAGCAGCAGCAACAACAGCAGCTCTCTTTCTGTCCCTGATATTCTAGCCAGCCTATCTGCCCTCATGGCAGCTAACGCTCTCACCCAGCATGAGGTACCTTTAATCCTAGCATCACACATCCTAGTCCAGCAACTTCCAAAAAGCCCTACCTGTGACTGCATGAAGCCTTGGGGGCTTGGAAAAAGAATTACGATGTGTTTTGCACATGTACCAACTGCCCATAAGGGCTAGACTCATTATGTGTTACACATATTTATTAACAAAAGTAAAAATAAAAGAATTTGTAGTTGTGACTATTAATCTTGATTTAACCTTTTTGGATTAGAAAAGCACACTTCTGCCTGAGTGGGTCTGAGTGATTCACATAGATGTGATCTGGTTTCTAGGTGGTCCTCTCTGATACTGTTCCCCTATGCAAATTCCAGGCCACCATGAACCAAGCAGCTGTGCTCCCCCATGCCTTTTCACCATGAGGTTCCTGCCTTGGAACTGGCCACCTATAGACTGAATCCCTTGAAATCATGAGCCAAATGAAATCTGTCATTCTTAGGTATTGGGTATTGTGTCTAGCAATAGCAAGATGATTAATATGGCAGTAGTCAATGATTTTCTTTTTCTGAGGATTGGGGCCAACAAGATGGCTCAGTGGTTTAAAGTGCCTGCTTAGGCAAGCTTAGGCAACCGCAGGGACCATGGTTCAATCCCCAGCACCACATGCTGTGTGCCAGCCCTAAAAAAAAAAAGAAGAAAGAAAGAAAAAGAAAAATCTTTTTCTGAGGATTGAACCCTGGGCCTTGTATATATTAAGTATATATTAACTGCATACTTTACTACAGAGCTACACCCCCAGCCCATCAGTTCTTCACCCCATTTCTGCCTCAGTTGTAAATTTTGGGGCAAACGGCAAACTTCCTCGTAATGCCCTATTATTCATAGGACCCCAGCCCTAGAATCCTGACAAGAGCTTCACAGGACAATGTAACAAATGTGTCAGGGGCCTGGCACGATGGCTCAGTGGTCTAAAGTGCCTGCTTAGGAAAGCTTAAGTGGCTGCAGGGACCGCGGTTCGATCCCCTGCACCACATGCTGCACCAGCCCTGCCCTCGAGGCGGGCTGAGCCGGCCATAAAAATAAATAAAGCCGGGCGTGGTGGTGCACACCTGTAATCTCAGCACTTGGGAGGCTGAGGCAGGAGGATTGATGCAAGTTCGAGACCAGCCTGGACTACAAAAGTGAGCTCAAGGCCAGCCTGAACTGCATAATGAGACCCTGTCTCAAAAAGACAAAATAATAATAATAATAATAATAATAATAATAATAATAAACAAAAGTTCTGAAACAGGAAAAAAAATAAACAAACAAAAAAACCCAAATATATCAGTCATACCTGGGGCTACTCCGAGGAAGGGACTGACAGGATAGGACAGGCACTGAGAACAGCATGTCCCAGGTGCTAAAGCAGGAAGGAATGTGATACATCCAGGTCAGGAAAGACTAATGTACTGGGGGCAAGAAAAGTGAGGGGACCCAGGTGGGCTGGGCTGTGTGGCAGCGACACCAGCACCTGTTCGTCACTCGGCCTGCATATGCATCTGATCTAATAGTCACAAAAGAGTGAGCCTCTGATCACTCTCCTTCATAGGCCAAGGTTTGCATCTTGCTGGGGGAGATGTGCAGGGCAGATGTGCAGGTAACTAGGATTTGAACCTGGGCCCAGGGCTGGAGCTTAGCCAGCACAGGACTGCCCTAGCTTCCCATCTACTTAGCTCTTCTGTGCTCTGTGATGCAGCAGAACCACAGGGGACTGTGTCCTGCCCCCTGAATACCCCTGCTTCTGTTCCACTGCCTTCCTGGAAGCCCACCTGGGACATGGACAGATGGATCGCTGCAGTAAAAGAAGTCTAATTGGCCAGAGAACTAGGGATATCAATGCCAGCAGGCCTGAGTTTAAGTTTCTACACTGCCCCCTACCGGACTATTCTTGGGTCTGACTTGGATTTAGTTTCCTTATTTGTCAAATAGTTATGCTTCTTAATTTATTTTACTCCCACCTTTGGTTTACTCAGAGTAGGGAAGCACAGTGGTGGTGCCAGGTCCTGACGTCTAGCCAGGCCTGTTTTCCCTAAGCTGTTTGCTGTTCAAATGGTGATGGTAGAGAGTTCTACAGAGGCCCAAGCTTCTAAAGATGGTGGTCCTGAGTCTCTGCTGATGGTGTTGGAGTGAGTTGCTGCCTGAGTCACCTCTCTTTCCCACAGCCATGCCTGGTGCTGCCTAGTGACTGACTCTGACTCTCTTGTCCCCATCTGTTCTGCACAGGCTGGTCCTTTCTGCCTCCAGAGACCCAGCCAGTAACATTTCTAGGCCAAGTTTCCAGTTCCTCCCACAGCACTTGGACTTGGTCATCTTAGTAACACTTATCACTTAGGGTACTTACCTGTTCCTGGTCATTTACTGCCAGAATTGTCATGCCCAGGAGTCAAACATACAGCACTAGTGTCCTGTGATATAACTAGAGCTCCCCAGGGAACACTTCCCTCCTCACTGTGGCCAGTATCCTGGCAGAAAGGGCAACCTTAGCCAAGGAACTGGGCATTCTACAACCTCTAGGGCAAAGGACCCACCCCATCCTGCTGGCCTGAGAGGGAGGTGGGAATGTGAAGTTTCTCTGAAGAGCAAGACACACATCAAGCAACAGAAGGAAGGGTGCTTGCTAAGAGTGGTGGTTAATTTTGGCTCCACTTGAACAGACTGAGGGGTGGTCAGCTAGCTAGTAACCCCACAGTGATGTCAGGTGGGTCTATGTGGCTATGGCAGCCAAGCTGAGCACATGGATGAACTGACTGAGTAAAGATGCTCATCACATAGGCATCGGCCAGGCAGTGGAGTATGCAGTTAGAACCCAAAGGTACTGGGAGGGTAAACACTCTACCTTATACTAAGGCAGTCAGACGGGGCTAGGACCTCAAAGGACCCAGTTTGAAAGAGGGAAATACATTCATCTGTGGAGGAGATAGATACCTCTGCTGAGAGCCAGACCTCAAGACAAAAGATGGTAGGAATGCACCCACTTACTTCCTCTAAAGATAAGCAATCCTTGGAAGTGGCTATCACTTCTAGTCTACCACTGACTAGAATATCAGTGACTGATGTTCTAAATAGCTATCTATCACCTTGGAGAAGCCAGGAAGAGGCCCTGGCCCATCCCTTCATACCTGCTTGCCACCTGACTTGCTTTCCTATCTGATCCCCAAGCAATCAGTATTACCTGAGCAACTGTTCTTGGAGTCTGGTTGGCTCCCCATACTTTTGTTCCACGTCATGCCCACCTTGTGATTTCCCATTTTTTCCCACCTTAAACCTGCCTCACTTTCTGGTTTTGCTTTGTAAAAATTCCTAGAAAAGACAGGGTCAATGGCCACCTACTCAGGATCGCTTCTGGCTCTCTCACAGACAGAAGCTCTTACCCCACATTGGTCTTAGAATTCACTCTTGGAGTTTAGAGAACAATACCTCGTACTGGACATCTAGCAGGTTGGGAGTTTCTTTCCTGTGTTGAGTCCCTGGGGTGCATCAAAACCAAAACCATGACAAAAGTAAAACTCCATGTGGCAGAGGTTAAATCTGTCTCATCCTCTACTCCATGCCTGTACGTTGCTATAGGCAAATCAGTAGCCAGATCAAGAGCTGAGGGTAGCCAGCACAGGAAGCTGAAGCAGGAGGATCACTGTGAGATCAAGGCCAAGCTGGGATACATAGTGAGTTTAAGACCAGCCTGGACTACAGAGTGAGACCCTGTCCCAAAACACAACAAACAATAGAAAGATAGAAGGGTATTTTCCAAAGCTAAAACATCAAGTGAGGTGGGATAAGTGGAAAGGACTGCTGCTTCCAGAAGTTGCTCCTTAGAAAAGGCAAAAAGCCCACAGAAGTCTATTAATAGACCATATTAATAAACACCAGCCAAGGTAAATGTTAACAGGAAGGACCGCTGTAAAAGCTGGCAGTCTGGAGCTCGCTGGGATAGGTTGGCAGGCAGGCAGTAAGGCAGTTCTCTTCTTGTCTCCTGGGGTGTCTTCAGGCCTGGGGTGGGGGGCATCTCCTCAGGCCTCAAGGCTGCTGCTGCCTGGAATCCCCTGCTCCCTTTCCACCCAACCCTGAGCTCTTCCTACAATCTTGTTACCTTCTTAGGGACTTCACCTTCTTCCCCTCATCCCTCAGGGAACCTTTTTCTGACTCTAATCATAAGCAGCCCTTCTCACCACCTTTCTTAGCTCTCTAGCCCTGTTTTATTTATTTACTTAGTGAATTTTTTTTTTTTTTTTAAGGGAAAGGTCTACAGAGTGTTCAGGGTCTCATTACTAGATCAGACTCAGCGATCTGCCTGTTTGTAGCTTCCCAAGAGCTGGGATTTCAGGTGTGCGCCACCATGCCCAGTCTTAATTGCCATTTCAGCGCATCCCAGTGGTGGGCCTGGCATGGCAGGCCTGAGGATGGAACCCCAGGCTAATTTGTAGAGCTATTTGGCCAGCCCTCTAGCCCTGTTTTAATTGCTAGAAATATTACAAGATGAAATTGTATGCAAAATATATATTTTTTATTTTATTTATTTTAATAAACTCCCTCTTCTAAGAGGTTAAATAAAATCACACACACACACACACACACACACACACACACACATACACACATTTCATTGTGGTACTAGGCATTGAACCCAGAACTTTCACACTGAGCTATATCCCCTGTCCCCTACTTTTTTTTTTAGTCAAGGTCTTGTTAAATTGTTAAGTTGCTGAAGCTGAACTCATACTTACAATTCTTCTGCCTCAGATTCCCAGCATTGTGGAATCACAAGTGTGTGCCACCACAATGATTACTACTTCTTTTTTTTTTAAGCAAGGACTGAACCCAGGACCTTGTACTTGGGGCTGGGGAGAGAGATAGCTCAGTAGAATAAATGCTTGCTTGGCAAGCACAAGGGCCTGAGTTCAATCCCTGGTTCTGCAAAATACAAAAAAACAAATAAGGACCTTGTACTTGCCACGCAGGCACTTAAACCACACAGCTATCTCCTCAGGGCTTACAGTTGGCTTATTTTAAACAGACAAATGAACATCCTTTATTGCTATCTCTCTAGCATTGGTATAGTCCCTGACTACTGCCCACAAAAGAGTTAAATAAAATCTTAGGCAACAGAACTCCCTTAAAGCCATCTGAACCCCTCTCTCCTGGGAGGCCATAAGACAATATGCCAACACTAATCAAAATGACACAAGATAAAAACAAATGTTTATCTGGTAATGATGACATATACCTGTAATCCCAAGTCAAGACCATTCTGAACAATTTAACAATCTGGCAAAGCCCTGTCTCAAAAAAAGGGCTAAGAAAGCCGGGCGTGGTGGCACACGCCTGTAATCCCAGCACTCGGGAGGCTGAGGCAGGAGGATCGGTGTGAGTTCGAGACCAGCCTGGGCTACAAAAGTGAGCTCAAGGCCAGCCTGAACCACATAGCAAGACCCTGTCTCAAAAAAGCCAAAAAAAAAAAAAAAAAAAAAAAAAAAAAAAAAAAAAAAAAAAAAAAAAAAAAAGTGGCTAGGATTCAGCTCAGTGGAGAGGTCTTAGGCTCAATCTGCAAAATCATAGAAGCAAACAAAATAAATCTTTAATGTAAGACCCATTTGTTTCTCCCAACAAGTCCTAGCCCATCTTTTCTAAAGGTTAATATTCATAGCTCTTCTTATCAAAAGCTAAAATCCTCCTGTAAATCAGAGGAAATGGTCTTGTCAATTGCACACACACACACACACACACATTTTTAAACAGGGTCTTGCTCTTCAGTTCAGACTGGCCTTCAGCTCACTTTGTAGCCCAGGCTAGTCTCTAATGAACAGTGATCTTCCTGCCTCAGCCTCCTGAGTGCTGAGATTGCAGGTGTGAGCCACCATGCTCAGCTTAAATATATAATTTTAAGCACAATACCAGTGCTCCTGGGAGATCTGTAAGGTGCTAGATGATCTAGAAATAAACATTCTGTCATTACATTTGCTGCCTAAATCCTTTTTTCACACCTTCAAACTCTTATAAATACCCCAACTTCTCACCGTGACAGTATGATTTCATTCTCGGAAATTTGCCTGCTATCTGCCCTGAGTGTTCTGAGGCCTGAATGAACTCTTGTCTTTTCTCTTATCCTTGCCAGGGTAAATTCTTTTCACTGCCCACATCACTGACTCTACATTTACTGCCTCGAATGGCATGGACAGCAGTGCCTGGTCTTTCAGGGGACTCTCAATAAAACTGTGCTGAGTTGAGGTCAGAGTGTCTGTCCCTACCCAGATCTCATTTCCCAGGTGATGTGGACAGCAGGCTGGGTAGTTCCTGTACCACAGTGAGTGTGGTTGTTAGTTGTGATGTCACCTGACTGAAGAATCACCTTGCAGATTAGTAAAGCTGTGGGTGTATCTGTGGATGATTGACATGTAGGCCACAAACTAAGGCTAGAAGCCCCACCTCAGAGGTAAGCGACACCAACCAGTAGGCTTGTAGCCTGGATGGAAGAAAAAGGAAAAGAAGGAAATCTCCCCTTTACTTTGAAGGGCCCCTGATCTTTGCCACTGCCATCGGATATTGGTGTCTGGGTCCATCAAGCACCTAATGCAGACCCAGTAGCCTTCCAAGGCAGTCTCTGACTTCCTGACACAGCCTTGCTCCAGTGACTCTTCAGTGCAACTCTAAGCTTTCAACCTTTGACTGCTAATGGATTGTCTGGCTCCAGAGCATATAGGTGAATATTCTAGATTCTTCCACATCTGACTCCACAGATGGCTATTGGGACTTTGCTCTTTATGGTCATGTAAGCCTACCTAGCAAATCTCTTGTGTGTGTGTGTGTGTGTGTGTGTGTGTGTGTGTGTGTATTTATATTGATTCTGTTTTTCTAGTAAACCATAACTACTTCTACCTCTCCTCTCTTCTTCTTCATTTCCCCTTGTCTTCTCTTTCTTTCCTCCTACTTATTATTTTGCTTTGTTGAGATAGCATCTCCCTGCGTTGTTCGCACTGACCTTGAACTCACCATGTAGTCCAGTGACAGTCCTCTCTCAGTCTCCAAAGCATTGGGATTATAGGCATGCGCCACTACGCCCAGCTAATAAACCCTAAAAAATGAAGTTTTTAGCACAGAGATGTAGGCTTATTGGTGTGATGCTATCTGACAGTGTGGTTCAGAAGCCTTTGGAACTCATCTGTGAGAGAAGTTTGTAGAAGTTTGGAGATGCCAGCTGGAGAAGGAGCTCCTGTAAGCTGAGCTTAGTGGGAGGTTCTGGTCAGAGCTCGGAAGCCTGCTTTTCTAAAAAGCTTTTTTTAAAAAAAAAAAAAAATAAGGCAGACTGTAAAGATCAGGTCAGTTAGTTTCAGGGGCAGTTGGACTCCAGACTATGTTATGCTCTGGCAGAAAATTCATCTACGTTCTGCTTGTATCCTAAGACTTTGTGGGAGACTAACATTAAGGGTGATGGACTAGGGGCCCAGCGGGATGGCTCAGTGGTCTAAAGTGCCTGCTTGGGAAAGCTTGGGCGGCTTCAGGGATTGCGGTTTGATCCCCGGCACCACATGCTGCGCCAGCCCTGCCCTTATGAGTGAATAAAAAAACAAAAGTCCTGAAATAAGAAAAAAATAATAAGTAAAATAAAAAAAATCTTTAAATAAAATAAAGGCATAAATAAAATAAAATAAATTTTTTTTTTTTAAAAAGGGTGATGGACTAATTAATCTGGTGCAGGAAATTTCAAGGCAGCTCAACATTCAGACTGTGCATTGATTCTGCTAGATGCCTTTAGGCATAAAATTCACATTGAGAAACAATAGTAGGGGACTGGCAAGGTGGTTCAGCAGTCTAAAACACCTGCTTAAGAAAGCCTAGGCAGGGCCCAGCGGGATGGCTCAGTGGTCTAAAGCGCCTGCTTGGGGAAGCTTGGGCGGCTTCAGGGACCGCGGTTCGATCCCGGGCACCACATGCTGCGCCAGCCCTGACCTCTGGGCGGGCTGAGCCGGCCATAAAAATGAGTGAATAAACAAACAAAGGTTCTGAAACAAGAATAAAAATAATAAATAAAATAATAATAAAAAAAAGAAAGCCTAGGCAACCTCAGGTACTGTGGTTTGATCCCTGGCACTACATGCTATGCCAGCCCCACCCCCAGGGCAGGCTAAGTTGGCCATAATACCAAAAGATATTATATATATATGTGTGTGTATATATATATAATATATATATATATATATATATATATATATATATATATAGAGAGAGAGAGAGAGAGAGAGAGAAACAGAGACAGAGAGAGAGACAGGGAGACAGAGACAGAGACAGAGACAGAGAAACAGACAGAGACAGAGAGAGAGAGAGAGAGAGAGAAATAAGAGTAAAAACAAAACAAAACAAAACCCTATAAGTTTTCAGTTTTCCCACAAAGGAGCTAGGAAAGTTGGAATAGAGCTTGGTTACTGAAAAGATTATCATTATAAGAAGTGTCTTACAGCAGGACAAGAGAGAGATGGTTGGAGGGCATGTGAGGAATCAGCAAGACCCCATCTTCATAGGCTGACTTTTCTTTGAGAAGAAAGCTCCAGAGCACCTGCTGGATAAAGGCCACAGTGGAACAGATTCGTAGTGCTCAGCCTTCTAGGTACTTGAGGGCAATGCAGCCATGATTCAAGGGGGCCTAGCTACTGCTTGAACTGACATCAGACCTTCATGTCATCCTCGTGGTGCTGCTTTCATAGGCATACAAAATACAAGAGCTGTGGGATCAGAGAGGCTTCCATACAAATTTCAGAAGTAGGCCTGAGAGTCCAGGCAGTGTGCCCCTAAGAGGGCAATGTGCAAAACTGTGAGATGAATCCCAAAGTGTAGTGGAGACCTAAGGAAACTGGGGTGCCAGGAAAGAGGAATTTCTACTGAGAAAAGCAGCAGGAAGGGAGCAGAGCCACCCTAAGAGAAATTTCATGAGAACTGCAACAAGAAGTGCTGTAGGGTGAGGCTGCTTAAGCCTTTATAGGCTACATTTTTGCCTAGATGCTGGACATAAAGCTATAGAATTCAGCATTTGCCCTCCTGGGTTTTGGTCTTGCTTTGGTCCAGTTTCTTTCTATGTTCCTCTTTTCCCTTTCTGGAATGGGAATGTTTACCCTGTGCCATTGCATGTTGGAAATGTTTAAGTTTCTTTTGCATTTTCACAGGGGTTCACAGTGAGGACTTTGCCTTAGGTCTTATGAAAGACTTTGGATTTGGATTTTTCAGTAATGCTGGACCTATAAAAACTTTTGTGACTCAGAGATAGACTAAAGGCATTTCACATAAAATGCAAATGAGTCTTTTGAGGGACTAGAAACAGAATGCTATTATTATTGTTGTTATTATTTGTTGAGACAGGTCTCACTCTGCAATTCAAGCTGGGCCTGAACTCATTATGTACCCCAAGCTGATCTCAAACTCATGGTGCCCCTCCTGCCTCAGCCTCCCATGCACTTGGGTCACAGATGCACACCACCACACCCAACAATAACGTAATTAGTTACACCTAAAATGACACCCAACGCTTCACATGTTTGGAGGGTGATTGGATTATGGGGGCATTATAGTTGGCTTGTTTTTAGGAGTGACTGCTAGTCCGAAAAGACTCATTGGAAGCATGACCTGGAAGAGGGTGTCTTCCTTCATGGCTCCCCACTTCACAGCCTGCTTCCTGGTCACCATTCATTGAGCATCTTTGCTACTTCCAGAACTTCCCCCAGGCCTTCCTGACTTGGAGCTGGTAACTGCTAAATGCGTTAGAAACATGAGCCAAGATGAACTTCTCCTCTCTGACATGAGTGTCTGATACTGTGTCTCAGTAATAAGAAAGTGACTGGAACAATAGTGAGTAGTGAAGTGCTAATGGCAGGCAGTGACCTTGGGGACAGTGAGGAAAAGTTGGGGAGGTGAGAGGTTTCCTACATCCCAGATAAGATCTGAGCAGAGATCCTGAAGGCAGGAGGGAGCTGGGCAGGTTGGTAGAATACCAGGAAGTTCCAGAGTCCTGATCAAGGTGGGGAGAGTGGAAATGAGTTTGGGGTTGACATGGTGGACTCAGAAGGATCTGGAGTTCTATCAAGACTGGAGGGAGCTGATTGCATATCTGCACACCAATGTTTTCTATGCATCCGTAGTGTCCTTAGGAAGTTTGTCATATCCCAATAATAAATACAATTCACTTAATATTAACTTAAAATATTATGAACAGATAATCCTATTATAATACTATTGCTTTACTTAGAGACAGTCTTTTTTTGCAGGACCAGGGCTCGAACTCATGCCCTTGCACTTGCCAGGCAGGTACTTGTGCCACTGAGCTATCTCCCCAGGCCCTAGGGACAGTCATTTCAAAGAGCAACCCTTTGTGACACTGTAGTCTCATAAGTTGGTCATTACACAGAGTCATGGTAAAATAGAACCTAGTTAAATCAAATCTACATGACATTTCATGACCTGCCCTAAGCACTGGATCCCCAAATCTGTTGCCTCACTGACACTTTGGACACAGTAGCCCCAGATGGAAATTTCTCCTTAACTTAAGTGATCTGATTCAAAGGGGACTCAAAAGAGAACGCTTCTCTTGCTACATGATTTGGAGTTGCTCTACACGGTGTCTGCATTCCTCCTCAGATAATTTCAGTGACTACATAGAACAACCTCCTACGTAATCAGTGACATAATTTCCTCACCAAGAGAAACTCCCTGAAACCTCTTCAGGTGTCTTTGAAGGGGAAAAGAAGATGGGAGAGGAAATGGGTTAGAAATGCAGGGAACCTAAACAAGTGAATCCACCAAGTTTTTATTCTGCCCCACTCCTTTCTGGAAATGGACCCAGTCACCCACCACCTCATGTACCTGCCCACCCCCACGCCCACCCTCTTTCTTGCTTATGGGCCTGTTCACCCACAAATCCACTCACACGGCCACTTGTTCTCTTGTCTCAGTTGAGCATCCCCCTCCCTCACCCCTGGAAGTACACAGACTACCGTTTCCACCCAGTGAGTCTCCCAGATATTTCCTCTCCCTATCTGTCCATCCATCCATCCCACATATTATATACCCACACTTAGTATCTTAACGCCTATTAATCCTCCTATTCTTTTTAAAAATAAAAATCATGGCGGTGACCTTTTTCACTGCCTTCTGAGCTCTCATTTACCTCTTACAAGATTCAGTCATCCCTGACTTACCCTCTGTGTTTTTCCTGAATGGAATCTCTGAAAAGCACTTTATTCTTGCTGCTCTTGTCCCTTCCGCCATACTGGCCTTCTTGTTTTTTTGGGTCTTGATTTCCCATAACCTTCCCCAGGCAGTCCTAAATAGTCAAAGCTGAAGAGCACAGCCAAGCTCACCCAGTCCAAGGTCTCTCATCTCCAGATAGAAAAACCAAGGTCTGGCATTGACAAGGTGTTTTACCATAGTCACATGTCCAAGGGTACAGTCCCAGTGTCAGGAAAGTTTTCCTTTCCAAGCAAAATCTTCCAGTCCTTCAACAATTACTTGTGGATTTTTAGAATGATAGAAATCGAAGCATTGTTAAATATCAGTATTCAGTAGCTTCCACTCAAAGAAATGGACCTCACAGGGGTGAGGAGTGAGTGCCAGTGTCTATACCTGACCAAAAGACTGGACTAACCCCAGTGTTTCTCCGTCAGGATTTCTGCTGCCAAAAATAGAAGTTTAAAACTTTTGCTCTTGTCCCGGGCTCTCAGTATGCAGCAGGGATGAGGTGGAGCTGAATCACTAACCTAGGTGTCCTGGCCTTGTCATTTTCCTGTGCCAGCAGCAGCTGGCTCCAAAGAGACACAACGAATGGTTATCAGGCAAGAGCGAATGTTCTTCCATCCCAAGATTTCCCAGGCCTGAATCAGGAAAATCAAATGGTCCCATTTGTTGCTTGTGAGGATGAGATGACACTTGTTTTTCCTTCAGCACTAGGGATTGAATCCAGTTTCTTTCATCCTGAGCTATGTCCTCAGTTCTTTTTTATTTTGAGGCAAGTCTCACTAAGTTGCCCAACCGTAGGCTTGAACTTGCTGCCTCCTAGAGTGTGCCAGTATGCTTGACTTTTAACCGTATTTGCAGTTGTATGGGATCCTCTGGGTGCCTGGACTTCCTTCACTGCGCCCTGGCTACAGAGAGAGGGTAGGCAGAGGTGGCAGTTACAGCCCAAGTCTCTGCTTCCTGAGGGCCACCCCTCCTTAATGGCCGTCTCTCTGCCTTCTGAAAGGCTTCCTGTTAAAGTTACAAGAACCGAGCCTAATTTGTTCACAGCAATGGTGGATTTGACATGGAAATGGAGAATCGCACTTGAGAGACACATGCTGCTCTTCTACTATCCCATGCTAGTCTCCTGGAGCTCTGTGGATGCACCCAGATCAGCTGGATTTGAAACTCAGCCTCCAGCATTGCTCTGTGAGCTGGGGCAAACATCTGAGCCAGTGTCTGACCTTCTATTATGACCTTTCACCTGCATTTCCCCACTCCTAGAATTTTGGGGACTGGTGGACACTTTCTGACGAGTCGTATCTGCAAGCAGCTTTATGCCCTGCACCTAGCCTTTCAATTTAGGGACCTTTTGTGGCATGTAGGCTCTGGAGTTAGATGGCCTGGTTTCAAATCTCAGCAGTATTGCTTACTGCATGTGTACTCTTGGGCAAATTATTTAACCTCTCTAGGCCTCAGTTTCCTGATCTGAGAATAGGTGCAAAATAATATGAAGCTCAGAAATGATACTTATGCAGGGATCTAAAGAAAGGGGAGTGGGCCATCGAGATAGCTCGGCAGACTAAGTGCCTGCTTTGGCAAACAGAGGGATGAGGGCTCAATTCCTGGTCCTGCATGCTGCACCAGCCCTGCCCCCAGGGTGTGCTGAGCTGGTGACTGAATTCAGTCACACCTGTAATCGGAGCACTAGGGAGACTGAAAACAGGAGGATCACCACAAGTCTGAATTGCACAGTGAGGCCCTGTATCAAATACATAAATGAAAACAACAAAAAAAAAAAAAAAAAAAAGAAAGAAAGAAAGAAAGAGGGGAAGAGAATTAGAAATGGATGTGGAACAGCATGTGCAAAGGCCCCATGGCAGCAAGAGGAATCAGAGCAACTATTGAGCACCAAGGCAATAGTATAATTTGGTTTGCTCAATGTACCTTCCTGCTAAAGGAAAAAAGCCAGTCATCTGTGAAACCAAGGGTGTATATGTGACTTAGGTCCTGCTATAGTTTGGATACTGAATGTCACACAACGTTCATGAGTTAAAGGTTTGGTCCCCAGGGAGCCATTATTAAGAAGGCTTTAGGAAGCCCTGTTCTTTAGGACCGATGGCACATTCTGTCTTCTGCACATGATGTACCCGTTCACCTCATGGCTGGGACATGACAGAGGAAAGAAGAAGGGGCCAGGGCCCCAGGAGCCCTCCAAGAGCATGCCCCGATGAGCAGCGCACCTCCCGCTAGCCACACCTTGTAGACTGTCAGTGCTTCCCAAGATAGCTGTGCAGGGCGGGCACCACGCCTCCACTCGGGGGATCTTTCAGGTCTGTGCAGCTGCAGGCTGCCCAGCTTCTCTGTACTTTGCTGTCTCTTTGTTGATGCTATCTCACTGTTATTGATGGTAACAGTCCATCAATAAATGTTTGCTGGATGCATAAGTTGGACAGCTGGATCTGATCAGGGGCAAGGAAGAAATAATCGAATGTTTTCCAAAACCTAGAAATTTTCTCTGTAAAGGACAGGCTTCACCTTTTTCAACTTTTGATGATAATTAGGGTAGATACATGTCTTTTTGGCCCCTTTTGGTCAAAGTAAACAGTTTTGTTTTGGCAATTAAAACTCACTTGTGAGCCAGGTGTGGCGGTGGAAGCCTGTAATTCCAGCACTCGGGAGGCTGAGGCAGAAGGATGCAGTGAGTTCAAGGTCAGCCTGCACTACCTAAGGAGACCTTGTCTCAAAAGACAAAAACCGCTCAAAGAGAAGAAAGATTTGTATTAATAGTGTTTAAAAAATATACCATTCAAAAACAAGCAAACAAAAAAGCCGAGTGTGGTGGCGCACGCCTGTAATCCCAGCACTCCGGAGGCTGAGGCAGGAGGATCGGTGCGAGTTCAAGACCAGCTTGGGCTACCAAAGTGAGCTCAAGATCAGCCTGAACTGCATAGCAAGACCCTGTCTCAAAAAGACAAAAAAATAAAAAAATAAAAAATTAAAAAAATTAAAAAGATACCATGTCTACATCTTGTACTCTGAACAACTACTATAAAGACAGTAATATGCAATGTATTAACTATTGTAACTGTCCTACTAACTTGTTTTGATACTGTCTCATTGTTATTTCTTTCTCATTAAAATTAATAAAATTTTTAAAAAGACAAAAACCAAACCAAAACACACATAATTTCTAAGAACCTAAAATACTTATTTATAATCATAAGAAAGGCCACACTGATCTAGGAAAATGTAATGGTTTCATTTCACAGCCAGGTCAAAGCTAAAAGAACCTTCAATGAGTACATACTATATTTTAGCCCCTGCATGTGGTACAGTCATCTGGGACAGGTAAAGTTGTCAAACAAAATTGGTACAGGGTCTCACTATACACTTTGGACTCATTGTGATCCTCCTGTTTTCAGCTTCCCCAGCGCTCGGATTACAAGTATGCACCACCATGCTGGGACTCGTTCACTGGCTCAGCATACCCCAGGGGTGGGGCCAGTGTGACTTGCAAGACTGGAGATCAAACCCTGGTCTCTCTGCTTGCCAAAGCAGGTGCTTAGTCCACTGAGCTATCTCACTGGCCCCCATGACTCCAAATATTGTATGGAGCATGCTTATAGTAAAAGTTAGTTGTTACTTGTGTGAAACTAAAATTTAACTGGACTTCTTATCTAATTTTTGGTCTTCTGATTATTTTGTTTTTAGTACTGGGGATGGAACCCAGGCCTCATATGCTAGACAGCTGCTCTACCACTGTGTATCCCTAATCCCTTTTATTTATTTTGACACATTGTTTTGCTAAGTTACCCATGCTGGCCTGGAACTTGTGATCCTCCTGCCTGAGTCTCTGGAGCAGCTGGGATTACAGACACATGCCTCCATGTCCAGCTCGTATAGTACTTTTATTAAATCTGGCAACCCAGGTGCAAAGGACATGCTCTGAAGTGATTTGGCCATGGTCCTGTGGGAGTATTTGCTTCTGCTAAAAGCCCTGGACTCCAGGTAGGCCAAGATGTGCAGGAGTTCCCCGTGGCATGGTGCACATTGCCCATAGGACAAGCTGATCACTTTGCCCACTGCCTGGGCTTCCACCGGTAGAGCTCCAAGATGGCTATAAAAGTACAGTCGCCTCTGGGAGGGTGGGAGCCACAGTGAGTAGCTGAGAACAGGACACCTGTGCTTCAGGGAAGGGGTGGCGAGTAGGTGATGGAGCTGGTGCTAGTGACCCTGGCTGGCCAGGGTGCTCACTAGCATCCCCTGAGGGCTGAAGAGCAGCCAGTGAGCACCTCAAGTCATTCAGGCAAGGCCTAGAGGCAGAGCAGCACAGGGCAGGCTGGGAGGGGGCTGTGGGCCGGGCCTCTGGGTCTCTGGGACTCTGAATCCCAATGTGGATGTGGGGTGGGGGCGAATGCTCTTCGGGATGCAGCCTGCCAGGCCACTCTGCCCTTTGCTCATTGTCTCTAGCTCCCCAAGCCAGGCTTTCTTCTGGGTCTTGTGAAGGACCCTACCCCACTAGTCCCGTTTCTTCAGTGCTTCATGTGCACACACTGCCCTGACTCCTGGAACCTGTAGGAGCGCCGGGCTCTGAGTGAGCTCTGCGTGTCCCTGGGTGGGATGGCTGTGCTCACACCTGCCTCAGACACTGACCCAGAGGATTTACGCAGAAGCGGTAATTAAGCATAAAGCAAGGCAAGGGAAAGGAGGAATGGGATTCTGGTTTTAGCTCCTCACCCAGATCCCTGAAGCTAATTGCTAAGTCTTTTGGAGTTCTGCAGAATCAAGTGGTTTCCATTGGCAATTCAGGGAGTGTAGGACTTTTTTTGTTTGTTTTTGTTTTGGGAGGTTCTTTTTTAGAAGGAGTCTTGCTATGTAGCCCAGGCTGGCCTCAAACTCATGACAGTCCTCCTGCTTCAACCTTCTAGGTTCTGGGATTACAGTCATACACCACCACACCCTGCTAGGTTCAGTGTTTTTTGCTTCTACTGTTACAACCCATAGGTCTGCTTTTCTGCCTTCCAAATTAGTGTCATCTCCTCCTCTGTGCCAATTGTTCTTGTGGATTTATGCCTGTAAAGTAGCCCTTTCACTTTTGCACAAGTGGAGTGTCACGAGGGAGCAGAGCTACAAACGTGTTCCCAATATGTCTTGTTTAGCTAGAATTCATTATCTGATTTCATCTTCACAGTAACGCCAATGGGCCAAAAACACAATGGAGAAGTAGGCTCTTCAATAAATGACATTGGGGAAACTGGATATCCACACACAGAAGAAGGAAACTGGACTTTTATCTCACAGCAAAATCAACACAAAATAGATTAAAGACTTAAACACGAACTAGAAACCAGAAAATTACCAGAAATAAATACAGAGGGAAAACTCCATGACATTGGCCTGAGCAATATTGTTTTTTTGAGGGGGTGGGGATATAACTTCAAAAGCACAGCAATGGAAAAAAAAAATGAATGGAATTACATCGAAGTTAAGATCTTCTGCATAAGACAGGAATGATCAACAGAGTGAAGAGCCAATTTATAGAATGGAAGAAAATATTGGCAAGCCATACATCTGTTAAGGCTAAAACCAACATATCTAAGAAATTCAATTTAAAAGCAAGAAAACAATGACTCAGTTAAAAATGGGCAAAGGATCTGAACAAACAAGACATACACGTTGACAGCATGTGGAGGAAAGGGGCTGCAGAGCTCGGTGGTTCGAGCACCTACCTGGCAAGTGCAAGGTCCTGAATTTGATCCTCAGGGCTATGTGCTGTTCTAGGCCTGAAACCGGGCATGGCGGCGCATGCCTGTAATCCCAGCGCTGGCAAGGCTGAAAATAGGAAGATCACTAGGAGTCCAAGCTGAGCAGTGAGACCCTGTACTAAAATTAAAAAGAAAAGAAAACAGCCTGGAGGATCCTCAAAAATTAAAAATTGAACTGTCATGATATCTAGCACTGCTACTCCTGGGTATATACTGAACGGATATGGGTCTATAGAGGTAAGATCTACACACCCCTGTTCATTGTGGCACTATTCAGATAACCAAGGTATGGAATCAACCTAAGTGTCTGAGATGTTGATGAAAGGATACCAAATTTCAGTCCAACCAAAATTCAGTTCCAGAGATCCCTTTCCCAGTGTGGTGACTCTAGGTAATATATAATATGTACTGTAGCCATGAAAATTGCTAAAAGAACAGATGTTGTGTTCTCACCCAAGAAAAAGGTGTGTGAAGTAAAACATATGTTAACCAGCTTGATTCAATGTGTAGGTATATGAAAACATCATACCTATAATTTTTATTTATCAAACTGAGAAGATTTTTTTTTAAAGGGACTAGTATTGCCTTATTTTCCAAACAGGAAACTGAAGCTCAGAGGAGATGTCCAAAGAGCTAGCAAGTGGTAGGACACGGTACAAGCGACAGCCCTATGTCTTTGTCACTCTTCACAGCTGGCTGTATGGCTCTTCTGAAGGGCGCAGGGAGGTTCTCTGCCCTCCTCGCCTCATGAGAGCTGGGGTCTCACTATTAAAGCCCAAGGGTTGGCAGGACACCCCTGGTGGCCACTCCCTTCCTCCTCCAGCCCACCGTCTCTCCACCTGCACATTCTGGCAGAGCTGGGGTATCAGGAGAGTGTGAAACTATTTGTCAGATGTAATTAACAATTGGAAATGACCTACATGTCCAACAGCAGCAGATTGGGTATATGCATGTGAAATGTACTATTTGGCTGTACAGAATGATGAGGTAGAAGAATATTTAATTTCATGGAAAAATGCTTTTGACATATTGGTAAATGGAAGAGGCTGATTCCCCAAGCAGTAAGTGCGACATAATCCCATTTCACCCACAATAGCACACATGTATATAATAACAAATGAATGAAAAAGGAATCAATATATGTATACTGCTATGGTTTGAGTGTCACCAAATCCATGGTGAAATTTAATCTCTATTAAAACTTAATCAGACTATGGGAATTGGAGGTGCCGTCTTTGGGAGATGATTTAAACTGAAAGAGGCTACAAGGATGGGGCCCTAATCCAATGGGGCTGCGGCTTTATGAGAAGTGAAGCAGCTGCTGTGGTGGCACATGGCTGTAATCTCAGCCCTCTGGGAGGCTGAGGAAGGAGGATCATAAATTCACACCCAGCCTGGGTGATTTAGCAAAATCATGTGTCAAGATAAAAAATTAAAAAGGGGACTAAGGATGTAGCTTAGTACGGCACCCCTGAGTTCAATTCCCAGTATGGAAAGATAAAGGGAGAGGGAGAAGGAGAGAATAGAAAAAAGACCTAATCTAGGCCATTTTGTCTTGGCATAATTCCTGTGCCACTGGAAAAGGTCCCTTGAGTGAATCCTCTTCGTGAGAAGACCTTCTCCCTCCCAGCCTCCACAACCATGAGCCAAATAAACCATTATCCTCTGTAAGTTATAGTACCCAGTCTGGTTCTCAGTTGCACCAAAAGGAAACAGGCTAAGACTGAACCCATGTTCAGAGCAGCAGTACTCCCAGTAGTTTTTTTTTTTTTTTCTTGTTTCAGAACCTTTGTTTGTTTATTCATTCATTTTTATGGCCGGCTCAGCCCACCCCGAGGGAAAGGCTGGCACAGCATGTGGTGCCCGGGATCGAACCGCGGTCCCCGAAGCCGCCCAAACTTTCCCAAGCAGGCGCTTTAGACCACTGAGCCATCCCGCCAGGCCCCTCCCAGTAGTTAAAAGGTGGAAGAACCCCAGGATCCCCAGACAGAAGAATGAATACACAAATGTGGTGTGTGCCCACTACCCTCAGTAGTGGGTAGGACTAACTACAGCCACCCCCTCCCACCAAAATCTGAATGCTCAAGGGACTTATATGGCATTGTGTTTCCTTTTTTTTTTTTTTTTTTTTTAATGTATTTAGTACAGGCTGTACAGGGTCTCACTACACAGATCAGACTTGTAGTGATCCTGCTGTTTTCGTGTCCGAAGTACTGGGATTACAAGTGTGAGGCACCATGCCCAGTCTCAATTGCCATCTCCCAAGGGTGGGGCTGGCATGGCAGGCTGGGGACCGACCCCAATCCTTGTGTCTGCCTCAGCAGGTGCTTTAACCCACTGAGCTATCTGGCCAGCCTTGTGTTTGCGTATAATGTGTGCACATCCTCTTATGTGGTTTAAATGATCTCTCGCTTACATACGATACCTAATACAGTATGGATGCCATTATACTATATTATTTATGGAATAATGACAAGAAAAAAATTCTGTACATGTTTCATATAGATGCATTCTTTTCTCCAAATATTTTCCATGCTTTTCTTGGTGCGTGTGTGTAGCCAGCTCAGCCTGCCCTGTGGTAGGGGCTGATGGGGCATGTGGTACCAGGAATTGAACTGTGGTCCCTGTGGTTGCCTAGGCTTGCCTAAGCAGGTGCTTTAGGCCACTGAGCTATCTTGCCGGCTCTTCAATTCTTTCTTGATTAAACATACAAATAAAAAATCCATGACAATGGGAGGCTGACTGTACATGCACTAGTATATTAGCCTTAAAAAGGAAAGAAATTCTGTCAGATGCTGTATGATATGGGTGAATCTTAAGGACATTATGCTAAGCAGAATAAACCAGTCATGAAAAGGACAAACAATATATGATCTACATACAAGTCTTCCTTAGAGAAATCCAACGCATGGCAACAGAAAGTCAAATGGCAATGATTAGGTGCTGGTGGAAGGAACAGTAGAGTTACTGTCTTATCAGTATGGAGTTTCAGTTTTTAAAGATGGAAAGGGCGATGGAGAGGGATGGTGGTGGGGGTTGTATGTCACAACAAAAGCATCTGATAACACTGAACTGTACATGCAAAATGGCTAGAGTGGTACATTTTTATGTTATGTGTATGTTACCATAATTTTTAAACATGGAAAACCAAAAATCACACTCAACAGATGCTAAATATAATTGGTTTACAAAACTTTAAAAAAGAAGTTGTAGAGGTTGGGGAGATAGCTTCATGGCACAAGTGCCTGCCTGGCAAGTGCAAGGTCATGAGTTTGAACCCTGGTCCTGCCAAAAATAAATAAATAAATAAATAAATAACATAATAAATAAATAAAATAAAAATAAAAAGGAAGTCACATTGTCTGCAACACTTGATCCTTACGCCAACATCTAAGGTCAAAATGATTTCTATCTTCACCTAGAGATTGGTCTCCATGCCTCCATCTTGTCCTCTCCGTCCCAACTCTCTGTGGAGCACAAAGTCTGCAATTCATGTCATCTGGAAAAGGAAGCCCAGCACCCGACCCCACCTCAGCCTGGGCCTTAGTGAATCTCTGTTCCCGAAATGCTGTGGACATGCAGAACATTTTAAATGCCACGGTGGCCATAATTTTCTCTTTACTTTCAACCAGGGCCTTCTTAACAGGCCTAATTTTCTTTACTTTTCCACTGGGGGGGCTGGGAAGGGGATCTTGAAAGGGGGAGCAGAGGATGAATAAATTGTCCAAGGGAGGGAAATGGCAGCCCGTTGTAATGCAGGAAGGAAAATTCCCCCATTGCAGACTAAACAAGGAAGAATGGATCTGAAATTTTGCTCCAGCCAGTCTCAGGGGACCCTGGATTTCCTTTTCTGAAAATCCTTCAGACAAGGAGAAAGATTTATTTATTCAGTATGACTTAGGGCAATATGTTTTAGACTTGAGGGTCCTAGGAACCTTTGCAATCCTGTCCAGTGGCTGCTGGTCTCAGGGGCTTTTAGTGCCCCTGAAATAGGAGAGGTGCTGTACACAAAGAATGTACACTAGATTATGAAGACTTGGTGTATCGAAACAAATATTACCCATCTCATTCATGATCTTTAAAATGCTGATCTGAATAATCATATTTTGGTTATATTGAGTTGAATAGAATATGTGATTACATATTTTAATCATTTAAAAAATGTTCTAGGAGCTGGGGATTTTGCTCAGTGGTAGAAGGCTTGCTTAGCAAGCTAGAAGCCCAGGGTTTGGTCCTCAGCACCAAAACCAAAAAATAAACCTCACCTGAAAAACGTCTTAAAGACTCAAGTCTAGGGGCTGGCGGGATGGCTCAGTGGTCTAAAGCACCTGCTTAGAAAAGCTTAGGGGGCTGCAGGGACCGGGGTTTGATCCCCAGCACCACATGCTGTGCCAGCCCTGCCCTGAGGGCAGGCTGAGCCAGCCATGAAAATAAATAAACAAAAGTTCTGAAACAAGAAAAAAATAATAATAAAATAAAAAATTCTTAAAAAAAAAAAAAAAAGACTCAAGTCTAGCCTGGACAAATTGACAACTTAGCAAGACCCTACCTCAAAAACATAGGCTCAGGGGACTTAGCTCAGTGCTTTGGTTCTGCCTCCAATGAGCCATACCATAAGCAACAAACAATGAATAACTTAGTACTCAAAAACTCCAAAGTCTCTCAGCCCCTGCCTGGTAAGCACAAGGTCATGAGCTCAATCCTTGGCATAGGAAAAAAAAAAAAAAAAAAAAAAAGGGCCAGCCAGATAGCTCAGCAGAGTAAAATGCCTGCTTAGGCAGAACACAGCAGCTGGGGTTTATTCCCAGAGAGCCATGCAGGCTCTACCCCTGGCCCCACCCCTGGGGCACACTGAGAGGGCAACAGGCTGGGCATGTTGGTGTGCCCCTGTAATCCCAGTGCTTGGGAGACTGAAAACAGGGGAATCACTATGAGTCCGATCTACACAGTGAGACCCTGCAAACCCTGTAGATCCTGTCCTAAATACATTAAAACAAACTCTACTGCCATTTTTTTTTTTTTTTTTCGTGGAACTGGGGATTGAACTCAGGTCCTTATGTTTGCCAGGCAAGCACTTATTGTACTGAGCTCTCTCCACAACCCCCATTAAAACAAACAAACAAACCTCCAAAATCTCAATGGCTTGACCTATCCACAGTAACCTTCCTTTAAACTCTCACCAACAGATCCGGGGCAGATCTGTGGGAGGCTAATCAATGTCACACAGGGACTCTGGTGGATGGAGCAGGTGTCATCTCCCCCACTGTCAGGCATCAGGGTACTGGAAAAGCCACAGCTCTGGAGAATATGCAATGCTATTAAATGCTCTGGCTAGAAGTGTGGCCTGGCATTTCTGCTCACAGTTCATTGAGCAACAGCCACATGGTTCTACCCATCTACAAGAGGGCAGAGCAATGCACTGTGTGCAGCAGGATGGGGGGCTGGTATAATGCAGAACAAATGACTAGCCAGGCTTAGCTTTTTTATTTCTTTTATTATAATTATTATTGCTATTGTTGTTGTTATCTATTATTCATGTGTATGTGGTAATGGTAGGGATTGAACTCCTGGTTTTGTATGTAGTAGACACACTCAACCACTGAGTACTTCCTGAGTCCCAGATTTTTATTTATTTATTTATTTATTTATTTATTTATTTATTTATTTATTTGTCTTTTTGAGACAGGGTCTCACTATGCAGTTCAGCTGGCCTTGAGCTCACTTTTGTAGCCCAGCTGGTCTCGAACTCGCACTGATCCTCCTGCCTCAGCCTCCCAAGTGCTGGGATTACAGGTGTGTGCCACCACACCCGGCTTGTATTTCTTAAAAATGCAAAAAATTAAAAAATGCATACAAGCTGGGCTTGGAGGGGCAAGCCTGTAATCCTAGCACTAAAGGGGCTGATGCAGGAAGATTTCAGTTCCTTCACACTCCTGGCACCCTGGGCTATATAGCAAGATTGCGTCTCAAAAAGCAAACAAACAAACCCCTCTTACAATATAATAACAGAAAAAGAATGAGATAAAATAAGAAATATGGCTTATCTTAAATTATTTAAAATATTAGGATGCACAAAATATTTTTTACATTGTGGCTGAGGCACTACACTTGTAGGAATACGGAAAATTCTTTCTCAGAAGGAACCATGGCCATAACATATCTCTTTTGTATTCTCACCAACAAAGTGCTTACCTATTGGTTGTCTTGTTTAGGTCCTATGAGCCCCCTTACACATGAACAAACCCATTGGCAGAGCTGGGACTTGGGAACAAGTACTATAACAGATGACACTTCTCTTCAAACTCTAATATTTCTTCCTTTTTCGTTTATCTGTCTCAAATGCGAAACTTGCTCTTCTTTACTGCTTTTAAGTATACGAATTTAACATGACCTCAGTCCGCAACAGCTGCCCAGGAACTTAGGCCCCTCTCACTAGGCTGATGAGAAAAAGATAGACATCGTGATGCCTGTGTAGAGTCAGGAACCCCCCAGCTCACAGACATTACACACACAAACACACACAGGCGCACGTGCATAGACACATTCCTTGGGCTTGGAGATGGAGCCAGGTGACTAAATTATGCCAGCGTTGCATTTTAAAGACATTATTTTATTTCTTTTATGGGACTTGATATAAGCTTTGGAAATGCATTTTTATTTTTATTTTTTTAAATTTTTTATTTTTTTAATTTTTTTCTTGTTTCAGAACCTTTGTTTGTTTTTATTCACTCATTTTTATGGCCAGTTCAGCCCATCCTGAGGGCAGGGCTGGCGCAGCATGTGGTGCCGGGGATTGAACTGCAGTCCCTACAGCCGCCCAAGCTTTCCCAAGCAGGCGCTTTAGACCACTGAGCCATCCCGCTGGGCCCCTGGAAATGCATTTTTATGAGATTCAAAGTTATTTATTTTACATGCCCTTTAAAAAGTGCCAGTACCCTAAATAATAACAGCTAACACTTGGTTCCTATTGTACACCAGGCGCTACACTAAGAAATCCACACAGATCATCTCCTACCCTCACAGCCACAATAAAGGAAGTGGATCCAGAACGGGAAGAGCCTGGAGGCTTTCTTGTGAGAGAAAAGTGGCCTCAGCTGGGACATACTGGTGCTTCTCTGTGTTTCCAGGCAAGTTGCTTTGGCTCTCTGGGCCTCAGTTTACCTATCTGTCACATTCCTGCATTGGAGTGGTTGTCCTCAAGCTCCTGGAGAGGAGGGGCTTCCCTAAGCAGTGCCTAGCACAACTCGCACATAACTGCTATCATCTGTACAGGAACCTCATCTTCAGAAATGCAAATCAGCGCAAAGGCTCTGACAAGAGAGGAGACTGCAGACAGGGCTTCCCTACAACCTGGAGCTTCCCGGCTTTCCACTGGGGTTGTTCTCTTGCTTCCTACTAGGAAATAAGACAGTGTCACTGGCTGGCATGGGTCCTTGCTGTTAGTAATAATATAAAGGAAAAGGAATGCACATATTTACAGAAAAAAAAGCATTTTAATAGAAAAATTAAGAGAGAAGATATGAAAGGACTCTCACTTTGGTGGCTGAAGAGGGGCATACTGTGATATGGGGGTGCAAGGTTACCCGGTGGGCTAGGATCCCGCTGATCAGTGTCTCAGCGTTGGTGTCATAGCTGTGGAGTCTTGGTGGCTGGGGAATGGTTTTGTTCCCAGGTAATCACAGGATTAAGACAAGCAGGTTAGGGCTGGGGAGACAGTTCAGTGGCATAAGCGCTTGACTGGCATGTGCAAGATCCTGAGTTTGATCCCCAATACAAGGAAAATAAATAAATAAGAAAGACAAGCGGGTTTGGGACTGTGCTGGAGTCATCCCAAGTACAGCTGACGTTCCTGGGAATTGCCTGTTTTGTTGTTTTCAATCTTGAAGGGGGTGAGGTTATACAAATTGAAGACTAATCAAATTTGTTTTGGGACTTTTTATATAGACAATCCCTAAATGCATAGCAAAGCGATATGTAGAGCTAAGAAGATATTTAACCCAAATTTTATAGCCACAAAGAACACAAAATGAAAAGTCAAACTTTGTTTTGCTTTCAGTTAACTACTGGGCATCTGTAGATCCAAGTGAAGAGCTAAAGTTCACAGCAAGATGACTTTTAAGTCCCCAACTATCCCAGAAGGAAGTATAAATCATGGTTTTAATGGGCAGCTTCCTGGGTCCCGGGGTTCTGCCTGTCTCCCCCTCTCCAGAGTGAGGCCTGCCTATGTTACAAACCAAATGGGCTGTGTTTACCTACATCTGAGAGAAGTAGGACCCTGATTGCTCCTTAGGCAGATGTCTCCACTTAGTTTGTTTGGGGATCTTGGGATCTTCCTAACCTTTCACCAAGAGTCTAAACTTTCTGTAGACCCTGGCCCTTATCAGGACACCTAGGGATGTGACATTCACTTGAGCTAAAATTTGAAGCCACTGGTGGGGATCTTATCTGTAACTAAGATTAAGGCAATGAAGAAAAAAGTCACATCTTTGCATTTTGAGTTAGGCTGCTAGCGGCCTCTTTCCAGCTTGCTGACTGCTTTTGGCCTCACGCCTCTGCGTCAGCAGTGCCCGTGTCTTGCGTCATGCCCTATCACACGCGTGCTCACCGCATGCCAGACGCTGTGCTAAGACATGTGCACGAAGCAGCTCTGGGAGTCCCCACGGCCACCTTATAATCATCTGCATTTCACAGATGAGGACACAGAACCCTGGCCCTTGTGCTCTGACTGAAGGCTTTGCAAAAGAAAAGCAAAATCTGCCCAAGGCCATACTGCTGATAGGTGACTTAAGCCTAGACTCTAAACTGGTGCTGGGACCCCAGGGTCCTCATTCAAACCCCTCTGCATTCTTCTGAGCACGTAACTTTGTGAAGAGGTAGGAGACTACATCCAACCCAGGGAGAAGGTAACACTTGCTTCAACCTTTTTAGTTACTGGAATTAATTCTTACACCCCCGTCTGAGGCAGGTGTTGTTGCAGCCTGCATTATTCCTTATTTGAAATACTTCGGGCCGGAAGCATTTCTTACTTCAGAGTCGGTTTGGATTTGAAATATTTGAATAGACTTTACCAGTTGATCATTCCTAGTTCAATAATCTCAAATCCAAAACTTTCTGAGTGTCATGGGTGTCATGTTTTGACTGACGGAGAACCTGAAGCTCAGAGAGGTTAGACAAGTTGTCCAAGATCAGCCAGCCAATGTGGGACAAAGCCAGGCCTCTAACCCAGGACAGTCTGATTTTATTTTATTTATTTATTATTATTATTATCATTATTATTATTATTTTTTTTTTTTTTTGGTCTTTTTGAGACAGGGTCTCGCTATGCAGTTCAGACTGGCCTTGAGCTCACTTTTGTGGCCCAGGCTGGTTTCGAACTTGCACCGATCCTCCTGCCTTAGATTCCCGAGTGCTGGGATTACAGGCATGAGCTACCACGCCCGGCTAACAGTCTGATTTTAAAACCTTGCTTCCTACCCACCAATTCTCAGCCATCACCCTGCTGGTGTTTGGGGTTGGAAAATTCTTGCTGTGGGAGACTGTGCTATGCAGTTTAGGATATTCACTAGCACCTGATTGCTACCCGGGAGATGTCGGGGGTGCTTCTTCCCCCAATTGTGACAGACAAAATTATCTCCAGGCATCATCAAAAGTCTCTTGGACTCAGAAATGTCCCTCCCACTGAGAAGCCCTGCTCTAGCTACTAGGCCTCCAGCGCTAGCACCCTGGGCAAAGGCTCTGCTGATGAGCTCGAGACAAAGGCAAGGAGAATTGAGTTCACTTCCATGCTCAGATTTTGAGTTTAAGGGCAGGTGTTCTGCATTCTGTGACCCTGAAATCAGCTCTCAGTAGGGTGAGGTACAAACTGACTCTCCCAGCCTGCTGGACCACAGGGTCTTTTACTGGGGACTAACTGGTGTTCTATGCCCTGGGGATTTCTCCCTTTCCCTGCCCTCCTGCCTCATTGTTTTGCCTGCCCTGGGCCAGATTTGTCTGGTGGCCATTAAGGAAGCTGCCCGATGCTAATCTCCCAGATGGAGTTTGGCTTTATCTCTACTCTTGGATTCTAAATGGGACTAATGACCATTTGAGATCAGACTCCACCAGCTGCTTTGTCCTTGTAGTGTAGGAGCCCAGGCTCCAGTCTCAACTAACTCTGCCCCTGAGGACAGGAGAATTAGAGATTCCGGATCCTTAAAAATCCCTCCCTCCAAAGCAACACTCAGGTGCAAGCTGTAGCCAGCCAAGTAGCTGTTTGGGTTTCTTCTGTCAGCTTCAAGTCCTGTGGTCCTGTTTGCTCTCTGGCCTTCCAGTCCTAGCCAGCAGGGCCTAGTGTAATATCTTCCCAGAGACACCTGCTTCCACATCCACATGGAAGCTGCAGAGGCCCTTAGCAAATGCTCATCAAATCCACTCCGCCCTCCATCCTGCACCCCCCCCTGCCCTAACCCAGTGACTGTGCCTCTAGACACACAGGCTCCTTCTGTCCTCACTCCAGGGTCTCTTCAGGTGCTGTCCCCTCAGCCTGACACCCTTACTGGCTCTCTTTGCTCAGGTAATTCCACTCATGCTCAGGGAAAGGAATCCCCACCTCTCACCCACCTCAAGCCTGGTCCAGAGGCACTGTCCATGTTCTTACAGCAAAATCTCTCCCCTTCCTCACTCTCTTCTCAGGGCAAATGCTTATTAGGGGGCGTATTTGTTTAAAATGATCTTTTCCAGGAGACTATAAGCTCCATGTTGGACTGATGAGTCTGGTCTTGCTCACCATTGTATCCCTAGAGCCTGGCATATTGTGTGGAACTCAGCAGGTACTTCTCAACAAGCATGCCTGTTGAATGGCTGAATGAGCTCTTATCCTCCCATCAAGGTGTCCGGACCCTGCCTGTGGCTGGTGCCCTTTTTCTCCTTTGACCTCGAGCAGCACCTGTTCTTTAAGCATTAGAAGATGGGAAGTTGATTGTGAAAGACACTGAGAGATCAGGACCATCTGGGTTCACCACCTGTCACTTGCCAGCTGTGTAATACCGGGCAAGTTCCTTAACATCTCTGTGCTTTCATTTCCTCTTTTGTAAATATTGGTAATCACAGTAATAGTGCTTGTCTTATGGGCTGGTTTTCAGATCAAGTAAGTTAGCTCCTAGAATCATTTTTAGAAGGGCCTACCACATAGTAGGTGACTCATTATACTTAGTAGTTACTAATATTATTAACGGAAAAAACATCCAATGGGGGTTAGGTGGGCCTAGCTTTTTCATATTTCCAAATTATTTGTGACTTTAAACAAATCATGTCATATCCCAGGGCCTCAGTTTCCCTCTTTGTTAAAGTGATATTTGAAGTCAGACACCAGAGAGGGCTGTGGTGAAGTTCAGGCAGAATGAAGGAGAAGCCCCAAGCGCAGTGCTGGCCCCTGCTAGCAGCTTCCCGTGGAGGGAGTTCCATATCTATTTGCCTAGCCTTTCTGCCTGGCACTTGGTAGGAATTAAGTTAGTTCTTTTTTTTTTTGGTCTGTTTGAGATAGTGTCTCCCTATGCAGTTCATGCTGGCCTTGGGCTCACTTTGTATCCCAGGCTGGCCTTGAACTTGGAATGATCCTCCTGCCTCAGCCTCCCAGAGTGTTGGGATTATTGGTGTGTGCCACTGTCTGGTAAAACACAATTTTAGTTGTTTGAGTTTCCAGTTCCATTTCAATTTTTTGTTTTTGTTTTTTGTTTGTTTGTTTGTTTTGAGGACTGGGTTTTCCATTGCAATTTCTGACTTAAACTGAAGAAGATTCTGAGATTATGTGTCACCTTGTGTAGGTAAGGGATCCTTAGCCAAGTTTGGCTTTAGCCACCTCCATTGTCCCACCTGCTACAGCAGCACCACAGCAGCAGCTGGGAGCAGCTCTGGACACCATCGCCCACCTTTGACCTGAGTGGATGTTGGCACTTCTGGTCCTTGAGTCTTCAAACTCAGAATGACAACTACATGATTGTCTCCTGCTTCTCAGGCCTTCTGGTGTGGTCTCCAGCATGCAGTCAGCAGATTTTGAGCCTGCTCGGCCACCATAATCAAGCGAGTCAGTCTGTCATCATAAAGCTCTTTCTAACGTAGCTTTATTTTATTGGTTCTGTTATTCTGGTGGATCTTGACTAATACCAAGACTCTAACTTATCCCAAATCTCTCTAAGCTTTCTTATTCTTATTATAAAATAGGAGCTATTAATAACATCTAGCACATAGGATTATGCTGAGAAATAAATGAAGCAATATGTATATATTCAGAGCACTAAGAATGTTAGCTTTGGGGCCAGGGAGTTAGCTCCATGGCACAAGTGCCTGCCTGGCAAGTGCAAGGTCATGAGTTCGAGCCCCAGTCCCACAAAAAAAAAAAAAAAAAAAAAAAAAAAGAATTTGCCGGGTGTGCTGGCACACGCCTGTAATCCCAGCACTCAGGAGGCTGAGACAGGAGGATCGGTGTGAGTTCGAGACCAGCCTGGGCCACAAAAGTGAGCTCAAGGCCAGCTTGAACTGCATAGTGAGACCCTGTCTCAGAAACACACACACACACACACAAAAAAGAATGTTAGCTTTCTGTTGCTCACTGTCCTGTTTGTGCATCAGTACAAGAGTACTCATTCATTCACTCAACACACACAGTGCCTAACGGCACCAAAAGTCCATCAGTTTAAAACGGAGCTGCTGCCATGGGCTTTGGGCTCTGCAGCTGAAGTTTGAAAGGCCCAGTGCTGCTGCATCCCCCTTTCTACCCTGGCTTATATCACAGTGAGCACCTAGCACAGACAATTGCTGTGTATTTTCTCCTCTCTTCCTGGGCCTTACCTTCCAGGGGCCTGAGCAGTAGGTCCCCTATACTTGGTGTGGGACAATGGGGAAGATGACTCCAGGGGAATCTGGGTCCTTTCCTGGTTGTCAAAGACAAGCCTGATGGGACACAGTGGGAAACAGCTGGGGCATTATAGCGGTGGGAGAAGCCAGGCCGGGTCTCTGGACTCCTGCATCCACATGGGTCGGGTGCTTATCCCTGGTATGCACAGCTGGCTCCAGGAAACTGACTCCAGCCAGCCAAACTCACAAGAGACTGAAACATTTGGATTGGAATCTTACATTCAAGATGAATGTATTTGTGGGGTTGGGAGGGATTATTCATTTCCAGTGACCAAAATCTTTACACCTGTTACCCACAGTAGTCTTTTGTCTTTTATTTTCAATGGAAAGAAATTTATATGCTAGGGGTATTTAAATACCAGAAGCAGACCTGCTGTCAGAGGCCTGGTCAGAAGCAGACAGATGTCTGAATCCCAGAGGCCATTGGGGTGGACCTGAGAGAAGAAGCAAGATTTATGAGGTGAGAGCCTGCCTGGGCCGCTGCTTCTGTCGGGAAAGGCCTCCCTGCAGTATTTTCTGTCTCGTCAACGCTGCATTTCATTTTAAATTGCAGCTGAAAGCAGATATTTTCCCTCTTGCCTATTACACCTCTTAATTTGTCTCTCCCTCTGCTGTTATTTGTCTCTATAAAGTGTTTTGCATGAAAGATCCACACAGCACCACGTTGCTTCGCCCTGGGTTAGATCTAACAGGAAGCGGAGACACAGAGCCCAAGGAGTGCCCGAGGACTTTGGGGCCATGCACACCTGCCTGGCAGTGTTCATGCACACGCTATCAGAGGTTCCAGATTAGGTTGGTGTCTGTGGGAGTGTATGCATGCACGTGTCAGATTTGCACGACTGTGCAGATGTGTCTGTCTACTTTGGTAGAATTGGCTAGGTGTCTAATCGTTGGTGTGCAAGCACACTCTCCCCAGCAAGTCTTAGTGATTTTTTGACTATGCAAACAGCACACGCGTGCACATTCACACTTGGAGGCACCCAGGTACATGTACGTGAGTGACGTGTGTAGTGTGTGGTGTATACCTTGGACCACTTTTTCTTATGCTTGTTAGGGCTGCAGTTAGCATCGCTTGCTCCCTGGCCCATGGTGCGTTGTAGGAAAAGGGACTCACAGCAGCGGTCTGCGCATCTAAGGACATCGCTGCAGCCGGCCAACTGAACCGGGGCCACCCACCCTCTAGTTTGGCTTCAGCCACCTTCACTGCCCAGCCTGCCACAGCACCACCACCACCACCACCGCGGCGGCTAGGGGCGGAAGTCTGGGCACCCAGGGCAGCCTCCCACAACAATCCTGAGCTGTCGCTGAGGGGTGAGAGCTGTCTCCCAACGACAGACCGCCAGAGTCCTGCAGGGTGGTCCCGTCTTCAGCCCTTTAGGGGGGCGAGGGGACCAAAATCTAGAGCAGAGCGGGCACAGTGGGGGGTCTCGGTCATTCCCAGACCAGTGAACTCTAGGCAGTAACCAATGGGTGACTGGGGCCCAACGGGGATCCCTCCGAGGCAGCCAATGACCTCGCTCCGCTCTCCACCCCGCCCTCGCCAACCCCACGCAGCTGGACCATTGGTGCGGGTGGGATGGGGGAGTGTGCACGGCGCAAGCCCTCGGAGGGGGGCGTGGCCTGGGGTGCAGTCTCCTCTACCCGCTGCGCTCCGCGCCCGCGCCCCCTACCCGGAGCCGAGAGACCATTGGCCTGGCCGTGCCGCCGCGGGTGGTGGTGGTGGAGGAACCGCGGGGCGCGCGGTGGGCGTGGCCTGAGGGCGTGGCCCGGCGGGAGGCGGGTCCGCGGGCGCTGTCGCAGTGAAAGCCCGAGTGAGCCGCGGCGGCGGAGGCGTCCGAGCGGGTGTGCGCGCGTGCGGGGCGCGGGCTCGGGCGCGGCGGCTCTGCTTGCGGCGGCCCGGCCAGTCTGGAGCGGCAGCGGCGAGGACGCCAGCTGTAGCGGGGGAGGCGCAGCCAGGGTGCGCGCTAGGCGGAGCGGGCAGGGCCGGGAACAGGTGATCCCAATGGAAGCCCCGAGCCCAGCCTAGTTGTCGGGAAGGGAGCCCGCGCTCCGAGGCGCAGCTGCAGCCTCGCAGCCGCGGTTCGTCGCGGACGGCTCCCGGCGCCGGACCCCGGCTCGAGCATCCCTCCGTTCCCGGGGCCTCGCCAAGCCACCGGTTCCCGCAGGCTCAGAAGCGCCTGCCTCTCCCCGAACCTCGGCTGTGCAAAGTTGTGGACGTGTCCCGGTCGCCCGCCAGGACACTGTCGAGACCCTGCGGGTGGAGTGCGATTGGAGCAGGGCTTTCAAGCCACACCGTCTCCGCCTGGCCTCTGGATCCAGCACTCTGCAAACTGCTTCCGAGGCTGAAACTTTGGGCTCCGGCAAGCGTAGGAGGGAGGCCGGAGGACCGAGGGCGGCCGGGTGCGGCGACGGCATGTGACAGCCGTTGCGGGAAGGCAGGCGAGGCTGCGACGCGAGGCCAGGCATTGCGGGCCCGGGCCCCGAACCGCGCCGCCCCGCTTTCCGGGGCCCCGCTCGCCCCCGCGCGGGAGTGCTCGCTGCAAAGTCCCTGAACTTCGGGAACGGTCCCTGAAGCGCCGAAACTCGGGGTCGGCGGTCCTGCCCTGTGACCCCTGCTCCAGGCCGCGTCCCTGCACGCCTGTCCTCTTCTTTCGCCCCCCGAGGACACGTGCGTGGACTCCGAGGACCTCAAGTCCCCCGGCGGAGCTGACGGCTCCCAAACCCTCCCCGAGCCACGATGCACATGAGGAAAGGGCCAGGCTTCGTCCCGGCCTCCCCGTGGGGGCTGCGGCTGCCGCAGAAGTTCCTTTTCCTTCTTTTCCTCTCGGGCCTCTTCACCCTGTGCTTTGGAGCTCTCTTCCTGCTGCCCCACTCTTCTCGCCTCAAGCGCCTCTTCCTGGCGTCCCGAACCCAGCAGCCTGGCCTGGAGGTGATTGCCGATGTCGCCGGCCACTCCCCAGCCCACGAGCAGGAGCCACCGCCTAACCCAGCCCCCGCGGCGCCGGCCCCGGGCGAGAATGACCCCAGCAGCCGGGTGGGTCCTCGCCGCAGGAAGGAGTGGCCAAGACGCACCCGTCCCACTGGACCCCGGGAGGAAGCCACGGTGGCCCGGGGCAGCGGCGCTGCGGCCCCCCGGCCAGGTGAAGAGAGCGTCCCGTTCAGCTTCGACTTCAACGCGTTCCGGAGTCGCCTCCGGCACCCAGTCTTGGGGACCAAGACTAATGAAAGTAAGAAGCCCCAGAGCCGAGTACGAGCCCAGCGGGAGAAAATCAAGGAGGTAAGCATCCTGCCTTGCGATCCCACTCCAAGAAAAGGACTTGTACGCCCTTGCATTTCCCTGAGCCGGGCGCTTCCTGGCCCGCTGGGTCTACCGTAAGCCCTCAGACGCTATGCAGCCCGCTTGCCATCTCTTCCAAACTTCCCACCTTCCCTCCCTGCACTTTCTCAACAGGCAGGGTGTTCTGGGGTCGCGACTGAACCCCTGGGCCAGTTAACTTCTCTCAGCTCTCAGGTTGATCTTTCCCGCTCAGTCCCCACCCCAGAGGGACTCCACTCCTTCCCTCGGTAGAGTTGCTAGTGAAAGTGGAGTTGAAATTCTTGAAGGGGCACGCGGGGGGGGGGCGCTGTATTTGTAGACGCTGGAACCACTGGAAATACTCTTTGTCACTTTGTGTGTTGACTTCCCTTCTACCCCTGCAGGACCTGCTACCCAGAAACCTATTTGAGGGTTAGTGTCCTGCAAATATTTAGAAATCTAGTCAGCACCTACAGACCAGAGATGTTCATTCTTGTTGTTTCTACTGAACTTTGGAACGATTGTACATAATTGCATGTGATGCAGGAGGGAATGTCGATAAGACAGTGATTAAATGGTACAAAAGCTCTGGGGTTATTGGCTTAATGAAGCAGGCCTTGGGCTGGTTCCATCAGGATTGTATCAGTGAGGAATTTAGAAGGGTCACTTGGAGTCCGAGTCTTAGTTTAAGGAATCCAAAACAAACACAGCCTTACAACAGCTTGAAGACAGTTGCCAGGGGGCCACTGGTGCCTCTTCTACTCCACCACTGTTAAAGCCGCCTACATGAGGTATGTGCCCAGCAATGCAGAGGGGGCTGCAGTGACACCCCCAGGCCACCAGGGGGCTGCGGACAAGCCGTGGGCCAGGGTCTCTTCCCTAGAAACCAGAGGATGCACTCCCCTCCTCCATGGGCCCAGAAGGAAAGAGCTGCTTCAGTCTGGACTTCTTGCTTTGCTGTAGCGGGTCTGTTCTGATTTCTAGGGATAGCAGGCATCAAGGGGCAGGATATGACCTGGCAAGACATACACAGAGCTAGTGAAAAACTTGGCTGTCCCTTTCCCTTTATCTGAACTCTCCCCTCTTCCCTTCTCTCTCCTGATTATCTTTGCTCTGACTCAGCCATGCTGTGCTGCCCCCTGTTTGAGGCTATCTCAACTAATGATCCCAGGACATTTTGCGAGGTCAAGATAGGACATCACAAGAAGCTTGAGTCGGTGTGCGTGCGTGCTTGTGAGCATGCCTCAGTTTTTAAAATTCTTGCTGAAATCTCAAAAGTTAATTGAAGACTAGAACTTGCAGTAGCTAAGTAAGGGGCTTTGCTCCCCCCCCCCTTTTTTTTTTTTATTAAGGAGCTGTGTTGTTCTCGGTTCACCTGGATCTCCCACAGCTGCCTTTCTCAGAGCTTCTTGAGTGCCATAGTTCTTTCTGCCTTTCTGGACCTCCTGGGAGGACAGTAGCTGAGTGAAATTGCATATAAACTACATGTGTGCAGTTTTTCATGGGATACACAGAACCACCATCAGATTTTCCAGAGGATCCTAAAGGACTAAGAATGAACTACTGTCTTCCTCTGACAGTAGAGGTGTATGCAACCCATTTCCAAAAGGCTAGGGTTGGAGCCTGGGCAGGTGGGGTAGGTTGGCTAGTGGGGAACTTGGTTCTTCTCTGTATAAAGCCCGCCTTCTCTGCTAGCAGAAGCTGGGAGTGGTAGCAGGTGTGTGAAAACTCTCTTTGCAAGTGGATAAAAAGTGACCCTAATTCATTGCCAGTGTGTGACTCTGTGTGGCATCCCCTCTGACCCTGTAGTAGCAGAAGGCCTGAATTTAACTGTAGCTGGCATGCAGCAGTCCCCTCTTTCTGCCCAGAAGATTGTAAGCACCTCGGAGCAGAGAGGCTAGTTCATGTACACTGTTTTCCAAGCCTGATGTGTCTTCAGGTTTCCTGAACCTGAAAAATGCAAGGCAGAATTGTTGGCTTAGATGTTACCACGGGGGGGTGGGGGGGGGGTGGGATGGCTCAGTGGTCTAAAGCACCTGCTTGGGGAAGCTTGGGCGGCTTCAGGGACCGCGGTTTGATCCCTGGCACCACAAGCTGCGCCAGCCCTGCCCTTGGGGCGGGCTGAGCCGGCCATAAAAATGAGTGAATAAACAAACGGTTCTGAAACAAGAAAATAATAAATAAAATTTTAAAAAAATTAAAAAAAAAAGAAAAGATGTAACCGCAGGGTTTCAATTCCTGACTTCACACCTGGGAAGGAATGCAGAGGGTTCCTGCTGAGGGCATCTTTATTTCTTGTTTAAGTTCCTCGCTGTGTTACGTTACGCCTAGGGAAGATCATTTTAGAAAGGTGCCTATTTTTTACAAAAGGGACTGTGGCATTTATTTCTGGTTTGTTTCTTCCCAGACATGGATTGATTAGACCCAAGGAGCAGAGGGGGGAGCTAGAATCAGATAAAAAAGGACCCTGTTCTTATAAGATGAGGTTTTTAAAAGTGAAAATAAATATCAGGACAGAGTCAGAGAGAGTGATAAATGAGAGTGAATAGAAACTGGACGCCTGGAGTCTATAACGACAAAGTCTACTGACAAGCATTCCAGCTCGAGAGATGGGTGTGGGCAGGAGGTCTGTGCCGATAAGAATGGGTTGGAGTTGCAGGGTCTGGGTGTGCACACATCAGGAAACCTCACTAGAACCACCTCTTTTTCCTCAACCCACCCCCACCTCCAAGTTTGGAAGCCTGGAGAAAGCAGAGTGGTGTCGAGGGTGGATTCAGAGAGCATAGGTTGAAGTCTCAGCTCAGCTGTCACCTCTGACTTTGGCAGGGTCCTTCCTGGACCTTCCTGTACAATGGGGTGAGCAAGAAGCAAGCAGCTGGTTGTGACTACTCTGGCTTCCAGCACTGCCTTCTAAGGGACCTGCCAGTGTGATGTGGGACTGCTTAGCAGTTGGACTTTCTCTATTCCATGAACTTGAGGACAGTAGTGCGTGTGGTGGTGGTACTGATGCGGTGGTGGTGATGTAGTCCTCCCACTACCCATGCGTAGTAATGAATATTCAAATGTTTACTATTCTGGGCATCCCTAATGAACTTTGGAGGTGGAACTGAACAGATCCCAATCCTTGGTTGGGATTATATAGAGAAAAGGTGGTGGCTCGAGTGTAAAGGGAGAAAGATTGTTAGCCGCTTTCCTTTCAGATCTGAAGATCAGAGAGAGAACGTGGGGCTCTTCACCCATGGATGGATTTCTTACTGATCCAAGTTCAGACTTTTCTCAGACATGACACAAGTTGTGAATATCTGGCTTGTTGGGTTATAGCTCAAGAAAATAATTCACACTGTCCTGGGCCTGCTGATACAGGGAACCTCAGTTGTCCCTTCCAGAGAAGGGGCTTTTTGTTAAAGGGAATCAAGCAGTCTTGGGCTTAGAGTACAGGGTACTGGTGGTGGGGCTTCTCTTGCCCTTATGGTGTTTTTGGATGACCTGTAGAGGGGGTTGCTGTTGGGCTGGTGAGATAGCTTGGCAGTCTAAGCACCGGCCTGGCAAGTACAAGGACCTGAGTTCAATCCCTGGGGCTGTATGTGCCAGTCCTGGAACTCTGGGCATGCTGGCTCCAAAACTAGACATGGTGGCACATACCTGTAATCCCATTGCTGGGGAGGCTGAGACAGGAGGATCACTATGAGTCTAAACTGTGTAGCAAAAAAAACCAAAAAACAAAACAAAAAAAAAAACTGTGTAGCAAGACCTTGCATCAAATAAAATAAAGAGGTTGCTGCTCTAGTTAGATACAGCCATATCCTGGGTGCTGGCCCAAGCCAAACAAAAACAATGGGTTAAATTTCACGATCTTTGCTTCTTACTCACCCCAGGGTTCTCATGTATCACACACATGCAACTAGAGTCTAAGGCCATCTACTCTGACCACCAGGAGTTGGGGAGGGTTGTTTATCACTGGGCCCCCATCTTTGTGGTAAAATCAGGCCAGCATTTGGGGGTATTAACTCTCTTCCCCCACCACCACCTGTTTCCTTTTTTGTTTATGAATGTGTTGTGATCTGACATTAAATTTGGAGCCCTCATCTTTGGAGTGAAAAGCTACATTAAAGATCTATAAACAGAGTTAAAGTTGCTCATGGCAAAGACCAAGTCGTCTTCTTCAGACTTCCTCAGGGGTTAAAATTCTGTGTTGGAATTCTGAAGAGGCTCAGAGTACTGGCTACATCTAGGTTCAGGGGCTTTGCACCCCAGTGACCCAGGAGGTTGCAGTGACATTCTGAGTACACAGCTGTCTTGCTATGTGTGTGAGTGTGTGTGTGTGTAGGTGCCTTCAAGAGTAAAATCTTTTCAGGCCTGAGCAGCAGGCTTCTGGAAGCTGCCTTGAGTTGCAGCACAGGTCATGTGACTTGACAGGGCACACTTCGCACTGATCCTCTGTGCCTGCCCAGCAGGCTTCCAGCACATTGCTGGTTTGCTACGCTGTGGTGTCTGAGTAAATCATCTCGGTGAGTGATCTTTGCTCCCTGTGGATGGGCTGCTTCATTAGTCATGTGTGGTTTCTTTGTATGTCTGATTTATCCTCACAGGTACCAGGGAACAGGTAAGAAAATTAGAAGGTGTTGTGTTCTTTGTAGCATGTGCATCAGAGCCTGTGGAATCTTTGACATAATTAATATTAGGAATAGCTCTGATTTAATAGCTGCCCCTCAGAGAGCTCTGAGTTACACATCCATTGAAGATCCTTTCTTCCCTTCCCGCGCTTTAGTTTCTCTAGTTCCCTCCTCCCACCTTGTGTTTAACATGAATGGGAACTGGCTCTAATAAGTGGGGCGGTCCCTTGAGAGACCCTTACGTCCTCAGCCCAGTCACACCTCCCCCCCTCTTTAGAGCTGAGTGCTGCAGTTAGAGCAAAGCTTAGAAAGTGTCCCTACCAGCTGTACAGCTCCACACCTGCAGGTTGGTTGGCTTTCTACTTTCATTTTGAGTTGCACCATCATTTCGGGGAATTAGGCAGTCCAGGAGCCATCGGTTTTCAGGCCTCAGATCCCTAGCTGGGTCTTTAGTGTTAGAGCAGGAAACAGATACAACGATACAACGATGACTTTGAGAAGTCAACCGCTTATTTCACAGTACAGTTGGCGGGGGGGGGGGGGGGGTAAGAATAGAGATTCCCCTGTGGTTTTCAGAGTGACTGATTTACATTCGAGTTCAAGAAATGCCTTTTCTCTAGCTTTCCAGGAAGACTGATCCATTACTTCACCAAAAATAAATATTGTGATATATGTTAGGCGTACTTCGTTCAAAGGGACTTACATCTTTTCTCTTACTGAAGAATATAAATGAGTTAGCCGGGCGTGGTGGCTCACGCCTATAATCCCAGCACTCGGGAGGCCGAGGCAGGAGGATCGGTGTGAGTTCGAGACCAGCCTGGGCTACAAAAGTGAGCTCAAGGCCAGCCTCAACTGCATAGCGAGACCCTGTCTCAAAAAAAAAAAAAAAGAATATAAATGAGGCTCGTAGATGGTAAAGCCCCACGCCAGGAAGCTGCTGACAATGTAGGTGGGCCCTGAGCCTTGTGGGTACTGGCTCTGGCTTGGGGAAGGCACCTGTCTGCATCCTAAGTAGAGTGTGTGGTAGGAAAGGCATTGGGAGCTTTAGGAAACTCTTGCCTTGCTTCTACTGGCGAAGTCAGCAACATCCTAGCAAGGAAGTGGTGGGCACAGGACCAAGGAGAGTAACTGCCTTGAGTAAACTCATGGGTATTTGTTATATTATTTGAACATAGGTGACCACCCATCAAGCAGGGATAAGTGTCAGGGTTATTGTTTCAATTCTGTGCACCTGTGGCCCAGAAGGGCTGAGCTCGTTCTAGCAGTGAGCTGCAGCTCCTCATTTCCCACCACCTTGATCCAAGCCCTTAATGCACAAATATTTGCATAATGTGGGGGGAAAAAACCGGTCCATTTCCTTGACTCTGTGTTTCTGTGGCCAATTGTGGTAAGAAACCAGATTGAAGAGTCCTCGAAGAATTGCAAGGACTTGAGGACCCTGGTGCTGCCTGCCTCTTCCTCCTTCACACCAGCGCCATCAGTATCTCAGTCCAGTTTTTGTTTCCTTCTCGTAGCATCAGTGCAGCAGCTGAGACTGATGTAAATCAGACGCACTTTGTGTCTTCACCTGCAAAGGAAATCAAGCCACAGAGACCTCAGTTGCAAGCCTCAGTATGGTAGCCAACAGGCAGGTGGCTTCACTTTCCTCCTCAAGAAGGGTGTTTTCCAGGATTTGGGTTGTGAGCTCTCCAAATCAGACAGCCAGGATGGCTCACAGACAGGAGTCTGACTGTCTCCATCTCTGTCTCTCTCCCGGCCAGTACTGGTGCTTGGACCTTGGGCCTTACAGTTAACGGTACCCTCAACCCTTTCTGTTTATTATTTTGCAGCAAAATCCTGCTAAATTGCCCAGGTTGGCCTTGAATTTGCAATCCTTCTGCCTCAGCCTTCTAGGTTGTTTGGTACCACCTTGCCCACATCCAAGTATGTCCCTTAACTGAGTCATGAATTAAAGGCTAAAGCCAGGGACGTTGTCTATTTTAGTGCAGTGTCATTAATAATAACTTCAACAGAAGAAACATTGGCATTTTGACTGGTTCCCTGCTGGATGGATGCACTTTTATCGAGCATCTTCTGGGACTCAGCTGTTGTCCCAGTGAACCTTTGAGCAAACAGTTGTAACCAAATAGCAGCTATTTTCAGCAGCCAAATAATAGCCTTTTCTCCCCTCCTTCCAAAGTATAATTTAGTGAGTTGTGGAGACCTTAAATAACAAATGCAGACAACTATGCAAACCACACCTTTGTCGAGATACACCTTAAAGGAGAAAACTTCCTTCTTTCTAATCAGTCTCCATCACCCTGCTGTACCCAGCCCCAGTCACCCTCTTGAGATCTCTGGGCAGAGATTATCTGGACCTGTGCTAGAACTTCCAGTAAATAGGACAGCACAGGATATGCTGTGTGCAGCGAGATTCCCCTCAGGACGCTGCTTTAAAATTCACACATACTGGATGTCAGCACTTTGTTGCTTTTGTTGAGGTATGTCCTGCTGTATGACTATAGCTCTTTGTGTGTCCATTCACCTGTGGTTGGATTCGGGGGTCATTTCAAGAATTTGACTACTATGAATAAAGTTGCTAAGAGCATTTTATGTGCAAGTCCTTTTGTAGGTATAGGTTTTCCTTGCTTTTGTGTAACTAGAAGTAGAATCATTGGTTCATAGACTAGATATATGTTTGACTATAAGAGAGACTAGAAACACTTCCCACAAGTAGTTAGACTGTTTTATGCTGTCATCAACAATGCACAAGTTCTATGTCCTCTCTAGTGTTTATTATTAGCAACTTGGATAGACTTAGTTCTTTTGCATGATGGGTAGTGAGTGATTTTGTGTGTGTGTGTGTGCGCACGTGTGTGCATGTGCGTGCGTATGCATGTGCATGCCAGGGATCAAATGCAGGACCTTTTGCTTTCTGGACAGGCATTTACACCACTAAGATATCTCCCAGGCTCAGTAGTGGTAGCTTATTATAGTTTTAATTTGTAACTATTAATATTGAATTGTCCAGCACTTTGGAGGCTGAGGCAGGAGGATTGGTGCGAGTTCGAGACCAGCCTGGGCTACAAAAGTGAGCTCAAGGCCAGCCTCAACTGCAGAGCGAGACCCTGTCTCAAAAAGACAAAAAAAAAAAAAAAAAATATATATATATATATATATATATATATATATATATATATTGAATTGTCTTTTTGTGTGTTTGTCACCCTGTGTCTCTTGTCTGTTCAAACGTCTGGCCCCTTTTTATTTAAAAAGTTAGGGTTTGGGGCCCGGCGGGATGGCTCAGTGGTCTAAGGCGCCTGTTTGGAAAGCTTAGGCGGCTGCAGGGACCACGGTTCAATCCCCGGCACCACATGCTGTGCCAGCCCTGCCCTCAGGGCAGGCTGAGCCAGTCATAAAGATAAATAAACAAAAGTTCTGAAACAAGAAAAAAAAATTAAAAAGTTAGGGTTTACGTCATCTCACTGAATTGCAAGAATTTTTTTATACAGGTGGCCTGATCAAAGTATGTGATATTTGTTTTGAAAGTTTATCACAATAAGAGGTACTTTTACTAACCCCACCCAAAATGCTGCCCTTCAGTTTTTAAATTGTTGCATTGCTTATTTTTTACTATATTTTATTGGTTTGTTTTGTTTGAAACAGGGTCTGGCTATGTATCCCAGGCTGGCCTCAACTTGAGACTTCTGCCTCAGCCTCCAAGTGCTGGGATTCTAGATGTGCATCTTCACACCCGGCACTCGCCCTTATTTTGAACACACTTATGCCATTATTCTTGCCACTTTCAGAAATGCTTTCTGGAAGTCTTTTGCCAAGCACTGTCCAGTGGAAAGGCAGAGTCATAAAACCATCCCAGAGCACACTCACCCACCTTATTCACAGGATCTAGTACTGTGCAACTTCCAGCTCTTTCCCAAAGTCAAATGTTTTAAATTGGTTCAGGACATTGAGGGAGCCATGGCAAGACACTAAGATATATATTGAATTGTCTTTTTGTGTGTTTCAGAACTGCTTCAGAGAGTGGTGGGAACGGTAGGACGTGTGGATCTGAAATGAGGGGGAGGGTATGGCAGGGGATGATGGTGACATGTCTTTTACTGCAATACATTTTCTAAAAACTTAAATATTAACTATATTTTTAAATCATACCATAATTATAGAATAAAGTCTTTATCAGCTATTCTTTTTAAAATTTGATTTGTTTTTTTCATTTTTCTTAATTGTACCATTCAAAAAAGCAGAAATTTTAAAATTTTCTGTAGTCCACTGTATTGTCTTTTTCTTTTTTTGATGATAGTACTTCCCATATCTACTTAAAATAAACAAATAAATTTTGTCTACCCCAAGTTCATGAAAGTAATCTTTTAAATTCTAGAAGCACAGCCATTTTAGTTTTTTACTTTTAGGTCTCTTATCTATTTTTAATTAAGTTTTGTATATGGCATAGGGTTGGAGTTGAGGTTGGTATTTTCCATTTAATTTTCCAGTTATGTAACACTACTGAAGACAACTTTCATTTCCCCATTGAATTGCTTGGATGTCCTTGTCAAATTAATTGGCATACATGTTCCATTTTTGGACTTTTCCATTTTAGTAAATAGTAACTTATCTTAATGCTATTCCATACTATCATATATATATATATATATATATATATATATATATATATATATATATATATTTGGTACAGGGTCCCACTTGGCTCAGGCTCGTGATCCTCCTGTTTTCAGCCTCCCCAGTTCTGGGATTATAGCTGTGTGCCACTACACCCTGTCTTGGGGGCTGGCTGGGCGCACCTGGGGCAGGGCTAGCATGGCATGTGACACCTGGGTCCTTGCCCTTGCCAGGTAGGCTCTTAGATTGCTGAGCTTGCCCTTGCCAGGTAGGCTCTTAGATTGCTGAGCTGTCTCAGTTCCATACTATCTTGATGCTTTGGCTTTATAATCTTGAAAATGGGTAGCGTGACTTCTTCATCTTTGAACTTTTTTGTCCAGATTGCTTTAGCTATCACAGGTTCTCTGTATTTCTACATTCATTTGAGAACAGCCCCATTGGCTTTTATGAAAATCCTGCTGAGGTTTTGATTAGATTTGTTCCTAAATCTATACTCTAAGTGGGAAAAAAATCGCTACCTAAGCCACACTGTGTCTAGGTGTAAGGCTCTGTGGTAAAGTGCTGGCCTACCATACCAGGGCGTAGTTCAATCCCAGGAATGCAAAATAAATAATAAATACAATGACAAAACCAGTATTGGATAACTGAATTCATAGGTATGGTCTCCTTTTTTATTTGGAGTTTCTTTACTTCGAATAGTGTTTTAGAGTTTTCAATGTAGAAGGCTTGAATGTCTTTTATTAACTACATCTTTATATTTATTTTCTGTCTTTAGGACAAGGTCTACGGGGTCTGCAGGGTCTCACTATGTAGATCGGGCTCATAGTCATTCTCCTGTTTTCAGCCTCCCTAAATTCTGGGATTACAGGTGCTCACCACTATACCCAGTTTAAGCCGGTGCTTTAGTTTCTGAGCTATCTGGCCAGCCCTGTACTTTATATTTATGTGATTATAGATGGCATTCTTTAAATATTTCTATTGCTACGTATTTGAGATAATATTTGCATTCATTTTGGGGCATTAACACCCCCTTGCTAACCCCTCCCTCCATTTCTCCTTCCCGGCCTCCCTTGGTCACTCTCCTCCACTCTAGAAACTCTGCCTCCCTGTTTTGTATCAACTCTCCTTTATCTTACTCCTCTGTTTATTTACAGTTTTGGGTTTCTCCTATAAGAGAAACCATGTGATATTTAACTTTCTGTGTCTGACTTACTTCACTTAACATTATGGGCTCAAGAGCCACAACTTCCTTGTAGGTGACGGACATTCATTATTTACGGCTGGCTAAAATGCCGTCGTACATCTGTACCACATTTTCTTGATCCATTTGTCTGTCGGTGAGCATTTAAGCTGTTTCCCGAAATTAATTATTGTGAGAGACACTACGTGGCATTTAAATTTTTTTTCTTCGCCATGTGTTTGCTGCTAGTACACAGATATACTGTAGAATTTTTTGAAGCATACATTGACTTTTTATTATGCGATCTTATTGAATGCAGTTGACAGTTTTGGTAGATTTCTCAGGATCTGCTTTGTATAGAGTCATGTTGTTTATGAGTCAGACAGTTTTACTTCTTTCTAACTTGCGGGTGTTTTATTTCTGCTTCTTGCATCATTGCTGCTCTGGCTAGGACTTCCGGTCCCGCGTTAGAGGGGTTGAGATCCGCCATCCTCGCCTTGTCCTTGTTCTCAGGGGAGACGCGTTCAGTCTTTCATCACTAGCAGTGACCTCAGGTGTGGGCTTTCCGTGAATGCTTTTTATCAGGCTGAAGAAATTCCCTTCTATTCCTAATTTGCTGCGAGGGTTTTTGTGCTCTTTTTTTTTTTTTTTTTTAAATGAGGGATGGGATTGAGTGTTGTCAAATGCTTTATGCTTTTCCTGCCTCTATGGAGATGATACAGTTTTCCTCTTTAATTAATATGGGGAATCATACAGATTTAAAAAGAATATTAAATCAAAGTTGCATTTGATTTTCTAATATTTTGTTAAGGCCTCCTGCACCTATATTTGCAAAGTAGTTTTCTTGTAAAGCCCTTGTCATCTGTTTTATGCTGATCTTGTAAAAGGGACCAAAAAATAATCCCTTTTCTCTATTTTCCAGAAGAGTTGTGGGACACCGATATTATTTCTTTCTAAGGTATTTGACAGACTCCACTAATAAAGCCTGATAAATTGCCTAGATTTTTATTTTTTCAGTGTGGTGGAAGTTTTAAATTATTAATTTAGTTGCATAGCAGATATACAACTGTGTGTCAGTTTTGTCTTTTAAGAAATTTGTCCCCCCCCCCCAAAAAAAAAGAAATTTGTCCATTTCATCCCAAAGTGTAGAGTATGTTTGAAAAAAATTGTTCCTAAGATCTCCACTTTCCTTCAAAATTTTTGACAGGGGGACAGCAAGAAAGCTGAGTGGGCTAAAACGCCTGCTTAGGCAAGCTTACGCAGGTATAGGAACTGCAGTTGGATCCCGGCACCACATGCCCCACCAGTCCCTCCCTGAGGGCAGGCCGAGCTGGCCACAGAATCTGGGCTTAGTGGTGTAGGCCTGTAATCCCAGGGCTGGGGAGGCTGAAAACATGAGGATCTTAGAGTTAGGGCCACATAGTGAGACCCTGTAAGAACCAAATACATTAAAAAAAATTTTTTTGAGAGGTCTATAGTGTTCCTTCTTTTACTTCAGATACCAGTAAGTGTATTCTCTGCTTTCTTCTTGAATGTAGTTTTCATAAGTAGTTTATTTTATTAATCTAAGAATCAACTTGTAGTAATTTTAGTATCCACCTAAAATTCAGTGTCAAAGTGCCTGCTTGGTAGAGTGCAAGGTCCTGAGTTCAATTCCTGGAAGCAAAAAGTAAAAAATAAAATAAAATTCAGTGTCAGTTCTTGCTTCATATATTTTATATTTCAGTTATCTGATATGTAACATTTAGTATCATATCTTTTGGATGACTTGATCCTTATAGCATTATATATCTATCCTTTCATTTTGTTCCATTTTATTTGTAGTACTGGCCCTTTGTACTGAGCATATTCCAGCCCCTCTTTTATTCTGATACAGGATCTCTTTAGTTGCTGAGATGCCCAAGTTGGGCTTGAAATTATAGTCTTCCTGCCTCAGCTTCCCAGAGTTCAGAGGTTAGAGGTATGTACCACCACATGTGGCTTATTTTTTTATTTGTTTGATTTCTTATAATATCGTTTTAAGTGTATTTCACCTTCTAGTGAAGTCTCAGCTTTCATGTGGTCAGTGTGACCTGTGTTTACATAGTTTAAATGTTTCCATCCTTTTAGTTTTTGAATATCTTTGTATTTAAACTGTATGTTTTGTAAGGAATCTTTTTTAATATACTTAAATAATCTCTGCCTTTTAAAAAAAATTTTTTTTCTTGTCTCAGAACTTTTGTGTGTTTATTTATTTATTTTTCATGGCCGGCTCAGCCTGTCCTGAGGGCAGAGCTGGCGCAGCATGTGGTACCAGGGATGGAACTGAGGTCCCTGCAGCTGCCCAAGCTTTCCTAAGCAGGTGCTTTAGACCACTGAGCCATCCTGCCGGGCCCTCTCTGCCTTTATATATTTAACATAATATTTATATAATTGAGCTCAAGTGTAGCAAATTTTATTAGTTCTGTACATCTCTTCTTCTTCTCCTTCTCCACCTCCTCTTCCTCCTCCTCCTCCTTCTTGTGGTACTGAGGACTGAACTCAGGACTTGTATTTTTCAGACAGACACTTATATACTGAACTATATCCCCAGCCCTCCATATACCCTTTCTTCCATTTTAAAGCTTCTTTTGCATTAATTATAATTTTACTATTTCATCTCTTAAGCGCACACATCCACTGCTTTAATTATTAAAATTTTTATCCATACTACAATCTACCTTGAAATAAAATATTATTTCATGTATGAAGTAAAGTTTATGACAATGTACTTCTATTTATTCTTTAGTCTGTCATTGTCAATATAGTTAGCTTTTATATACATTACAGACCCTGTAATACATTGGTATTATTCTTGCTTTATTTTCAATAGTCAATTATGTTTTTTTTATTTCCTATATTTTAGTGAAGGGTACACAGGGCCTCACTACTAAATCCACTCAGTGATTCTACTGTTTACAGCCTCCCAAGAACTGGGTTTACAGGCACGTGCCACCACGCCCAGTCTCAGGGTTGAACTCCTGGCCCCTGTACCTGCTTGCAGGCGCTTTAATCCACTGAGCTATCAGTCAGTTGCCTTAAAGAAATTTATAAATTAGAGTCTTTCTGCCCACATTCTTACTGTTTCTGGCGTTAATATGTGTGAGTTTCTGACTGATATGTATACTTGAAGGTCTGTTGGTGACAGATTCTTGCAATGTTTGTCTATCCAAACATGTCTTTACCTTGTCTTCACTTATAAAGATAGCTTTGCTTGATGTAGAATTTTAGATTGAGCTTTCCTTTTTTTATACCAAAGATGTCATTCCATCATCTTGGAGTTTGCATAGTTTGTGACGAGAAGTTCGAGGTTGTGCCCCTGTGTGTGTAGCTTTTCCTGTGTATGTAGCTAGTGGTCAACTTGTAAAACCTGGATGAACTGAACTAGCGTGGTTCTGGGTGTGAGAGGCTCACCTAAGGATTGTTGCTGGCAGCATAGGAGGCAGAACTGGAGAGGAAGTTTAGGAAGCAGTAGGAAGCTATTGGTTTTCCTGGAGGAGCCTGTCATACTGGCTTTCCTAATGAACCTAGCTGCTCTCATTGTCAGAGGGGAGCTCAGGACTTTGTTGTCCCTGAGAATGGCTACGTCTTCCTTTGGTCGAGCTGTGGTGCTGCTGGTGCACTGTTCAGTGTCTTGAAGAAGCTTGTCACACTGGCTATCTTGATAGAGACTTGGCTGTTCACATCATCAGAGGAGCTCAGGACCTCACTGTTGCTGAGGATGCTGTGATACCTTTTGGGGAAGCTCTCATCCTTACTTTGAATATTGTTTCCTGGCTCCAGTTCACATCCCTCAGCCTGCTAGCACTGACCCTTCATCCCTCTGGCACAGATTTTCTAACTTCTACCACTGACCTCTGGGCCTTCCCTGATGCAGATCCATGAAACAGGCTTACCTGAGATGTTTTTGTGGGCTGTAGGCCTCCAGTTAGAATCATGGAGGACATTCATGGACTCTAGGCCTTAAGTTGGGCTCATGTAGGACTTTACTGTGGAATCCAAGCTCTCGGCTAGATTCTTTAGTCTTTAGTGTATGGACAGATTTCCTGCATTCTTTTTGTATGTGACTCTTTAGGTAACTATTATAAAATAATTCTATAAATTATGTGTCCTGTATTGTTCCCCCTTGTGGGCCCTGACTACGACACTTTCCTTTTATGTGGTGGTAAGATTCTTCCAGAGCCAGACACAGTGGCATATGCCAGTAATTCCAGCACCTTGGGATTGCAAATGCAAGCCTAGGTTGAGCAACAGTAACTTAGTGAGACTCTGTCTTAAAAAGAATAAGAGGATCGGCAAGATGGCTTAGCAGTCTAAAGCACTTGCTTAGGCAAGCTTAGGCAACTGTGGAGACCGTGGTTCAATCCCCCCACCACATGCTGCACCAGCCCCACCCCCAGGGCAGGCTGAGCAGGCTATAAAAAATAAAAAGAATAGGGAAGAGGAGGAGGAGGGGGGGGAGGAGGGGGGGAGGAGGTGGGGGGGGAAGAGAAGAAAAAAGGCAAAAAGAAGATCATGGTTGGAAATACAGCTCAGTGCAAAGGCTATGTATTGAATCCCCAGTATGACAGCAAGAGCAAAACATATTTCCACTTCTGATTTTCAGCATTTCAGTAGTGCTGTGTATAGGAGTTTGTTTTGTCTTTGGGTTAGTATTTTTCCATCCCCTTGGAAAAAAAATTTGGCCCATATTTCTTAAAACACTTTTCTTTTTAGTACAGGGTCTCACTACACAGGTTGGAGTCATAGTGATCCTTCTGTTTTCAGCCTCTCAAGTGCTGGGATTACAGGCGTGCACTACCATGCCCTTGGCGCACCCCAGAGGCGGGGCCAGCACAGCAGGCTAGGGATTGAATATAATTTTTAAAAGTCTTTCCTTGCTCTTTTCAATATCTTCATCGTTCCTTGGTCTTTCTGTTGACTGTTGTAGCTCTTCATTATGTTTTCTTCAATTTATGCAGCTCTTCATTATGAGTCGCACTGCCTTGCTTTATGATGTCTGGCCGTTTTAAACAAACTTTTTTTTTGGTCAAACCTTCTTTGAGAGTCCAGCATCATCTGCTTTGAAGACCCCCCCCCCTTTTTTTTTTTAGTCTGTTAGGTACCACTTTTTACCAGGATACCTGTTTCTGGCTACCTTATTCCTCACTTTTCCTGTCATTTGATAACCTTCTATTGGCCATAGGAAGTCATTTAATATAACTTGCTACCAAAGCACCAAGAAGCTGACTTTCAGTAGATCTCTGAAGACTCCCAAATCAAAGGCAGGATATACAGATCTTACCACAGTTTCACTATTTAAAGATTCATAATTCATTTTTTGTAATTGGCATTGGATGAGTGAAATAACTTTGTGTCAAAACTATGACCTGAAAAGACATTTCTCGAAAGGGACCCTAATTTCCGGTTGAAATCACCTGCTGTCATTTGCTCTTACGTGTTAAGAGAAGTTTGTTAGTATTCTCACATATTCCAGCAATCTCCATTACTGAGACTCTCCTCTTTGGATTTTGTAAACTGTCGAATATTTTCTCCTCTGCGCTTTCTTCCTTATGTGGGAGGGAGGAAAGAGGGAGGGCAGTATTAAATGAAGGAAGGAAAAAAGAGATGGAAGTGAGAAGGAAGGAAGGAAGGGGGGATTATGGGATTGTTTACATGAGCTAATGGCTGAAGGATCTGAGGGCAGCTGTGTAACCATCCCTGCAGAAATTTCTTTTTTTTTTTTGTCTTTTTGAGACAGGGTCTCGTTATGCAGTTGAGGCTGGCCTTGAGCTCACTTTTGTAGCCCAGGCTGGTCTCGAACTCACACCAATCCTCCTGCCTCAGCCTCCCGAGTGCTGGGATTACAGGCGTGCGCCACCACGCCCGGCTCAATGGAGATGTTTTTGTTTTTGTTTGTTTTTTTTGAGACAGGGTCTCGCTATGCAGTTGAGGCTGGCCTTGAGCTCACTTTTGTAGCCCAGGCTGGTCTCGAACTCGCACCAATCCTCCTGCCTCAGCCTCCCGAGTGCTGGGATTACAGGTGTGAGCCACCACGCCCGGCCCCTGCAGAAATTTCTAAGGTGCATTCTGTGGGAGCTGGGCCCATGTTCCTCAGTCAGGGAAATTACGTGCAGAAGTGTCACGTCTCACCACAAAACCTGCCTCTTATTTCACCTGTGTTGTTTGGGATGGATGAGGATATTAATAAATAATGACAAGACCCCTTTCTCTACCTCAGAAATGAGCTAAACCGAAACTTGGTCAAATGAATACTGATTTCCTGAAGACATTTCAGCACGTATTTTTGTTTTTCTATGTTCCTATTCTAGACCTAAGTCAACAAGACTCCCGCCTTTCCTGCTGGCCCTGACACTGTTATCCATGTAGCCACATGTCTTCTGGAGCTCTGGAGTAGCCTAGGTTTTGAATTACAAGAATCAATAAATAGGAGAAGAAGGCTTTAGTTTCTGTTTCTAGAACAGCCTATAAAATATACTCAGTGATGGATACATAGTGATGGATTTTCTGCAGTGATGGATACACAGCTGCCCTCAGATTCTTCAGCCATTTAGCTCATGTGAGCCATCCCATAATCCTCCCTTCTTTCCTTCCTTCTTGCTTCCATCTCTTTCTTCCTTTAATACTAACCTCTCTCTTTTCTCCCTTCCACATAAGGAAGAAAGCCCAGAGAAATATTTGCTACCTCAGAGTATGTGGGAAGCCTCTAGAGAACAAGGTTCAACTTCTGGCAGAAAAATAGCAGCTCAGTCCATGGGCTTCCAGCAGCTTCAGCTGCTGGGTGTGTGGTTTGCACGGGAGAGCACACACAGATGTGTTCACAGGCGTGTTGGGCAGCACCTCCTGTGATCATGCCAGGAGATCCGGGTTTGATTCTTGATCCTTGAGTAGCGGAGAATGGTACCGGAGGGGCCTCAGTCCAGATGGTGGGAGATATGGGAGAGGCATACCACACAGTTCCTGCGAGTAGGCTCTGACTTCAACTACAGCTCAGTGAGCTTCAGCCTGCCCTGTGCAAAGCACTCTTCACCTTGGCACTGGGGGGAGCAGGATTCCACTTTGTCAGCCCCGGAACTTGAAGTCATCTTACATATAGAAAAGGAGTTTTTGACTATCTGTCCTACCCCTTGGGTGTTATGTGTCAGAATCCCCAGGCAGTCTGCTTTGAAGTAAGGCATGACTGGGCTGGAATGATGCATGCGCCTGTCTTCAACAGATGAAGCAAAAAATCCTCTGTGTGTGTGTGTGTGTGTGTGTGTGTGTGTGTGTGTGTGGTATTTGTATTAGAGCCTAGCATCCTTTCAAGAGTTTTTGGCTGGTCTACTAAACAGCCTCATGACATCGAAAGCATGGACATAACCCCATCATAGCTTCATAGTTCTTCATAGCTGACATAGTGGAGACCCAGATAGGGAAGCGGCCAACTCCAGCCCACATCAGCTCTCCTTATGGTGCATGGACCCGAACCTCCTCTCCTGGCTCTAAGCTTGGAGTTCTTCCTATGACATCATCCAAAGGCTGCTTTGCTTAGAGGAGGCATTTCCACTTTGAGATGAAGTTAATATAATCTCTGTAGATATTCAGAAGAACTGGGCCTGGCGGGATGGCTCCGTGGTCTAAAGCGCTTGCTTGGGAAAGCTTGGGCGACTTCAGGGTCCGCGGTTCGATCCCTGGCACCACATGCTGCACTAGCCCTGCCCTCGTGGTGGGCTGAGCCGGCCATAAAAATGAGTGAATAAACAAATAAAGGTTCTGAAACAAGATATTCAGAAGAACTGTTCTTCTGAATGTTGAGAAAGGCATTCTAACCTTTATTGCAGTCTGGAACTGCCTGGGGGATTTTAGTAAACACTGATGCCTGAATTCCTCCTATTATAACAGAGATGCAGATTTAATTGTTCTGGGGTATAGCCTGAGCAAGAGGGTTTAAAACTTTTCCCAAGTGGTTCTAATATGCAACCAGGCTCCCCTTAACCTCCAGCTGTTTTGTCTTAGCCTCTGTCTCATTTCTGGCTGTAGTTCCCTTTTACCTGCTTATGGGAGAGGTTGGAAATTTTCTATATTTAAGACCTGCTGTAGGATTAGGTAAGAGGAGAGCTGGGGAGAAGACTCAATTAAAACTGAGTTTTCCAGAGTTAGGAGACAACACTGTTCCCATGTACAAGAGAAGCCACGGACTTATTAAAACTTTAAGAAAAACATTGAAAGTGCCAACCATCTAAGGAGCCTCAGTTATATACAGTGAGCCCAAGGAAAAGCAAAGCCGAATCTCACTTTACAGAATGTCCCAGCATAATACTGTCATGTGCCTGGATCATTTCCTACCACAAACAAAGGCCTAGAGGTAGGGAAACATTGCTTAGTTCTATAAATATTTGTCTGTCCCACCTAAAGCTTTTTGGGGGGAAGTGAGCAGGACATAAACAGCAGAAATGAAAATATTTACTTGTCCAGAAGTAGATTTTCAAACAGGCCTTTGACCTCCCTCCTGGGGCAGCCTCGGCTGCTTTCTGGTTAACAGAGCGGCCTTCGTACATTGCTCTTTGGGCTTAAGAGAGATCCTGGTAGCAGCAAGGCAGACTGCTACCTATAAAAATAAAGCACCTGATAGATGGATGCTCAAGAGGAAGGCAAAATGAAAGAAGAGAAGAACATAGGCCGGTCCTGGGTGTTCCAACTCACCCAGCAACGAGTTGGATTTCATAACATTTCTGCCAGTGTCAGACATCGATGTCACTTAAGCTGAGAATTTCTGACCTGGGCTGATAGAGCAAATCTATCTGGGCCACCCCTGGTGAAAGCTGCAGGAAATGAGAATGTGTTGTAGTAGATTCCTGTGAGTCTCTTCTCCCGCCACCTGCCCTTGCCCAGGGCTTTATCATGGTCTCCTGCAAAGCTGTGTGTTTGTGCAAGAAATCTGTGAGTCTCACCCTTGGCCCGCTTGCAATCTCTCTTCAATCTATCCCGATATATTTCTAGCCAATTGTTTGGCAGATGTATATGATGACATACATCCTGTTTATTTATCTGTCCCACACAGATTTCATTCCAGCTCCAAGGAGTGGACCTTCAGCTTCGGTGCCTGAGTGGAGAGTTAGGCTTCAGAGATAACATTTCTCTCTTGCTGTTACCTCTCATGTTGAGCTGTGCTTGCTCAGAGGCCACTGGCTGCAGGAGGCAGTGACAAACATGGAACTTGGCAGATGGTTGTAGCTGTGGTTTCCTGGAGGCCTATGTGGGAGACGATTGTTTGTATATTGGTTTTCATTTATGTGTTGGTCTTATTTTCATTTTCCTGAGGTACCCAGATGCTACAGTGATAGATTGATTGGAAATGACTCATTTGTCAGGGTTCCATGGGGGCTGCAGGTTTCCTTCTCATGTGCAGTGGAGTCTAAAATGTTTAATTAGAAGCTGAGGCGTTTCTGCATGGGTCCATCTCTCCTAGGCCTCCCAAGTGGATGCCATTCCTTCACAGGGAGAGGAGTGGGGGCTTCGCAGGCTCAAACTCCTTCCCTCATTTTTCTCAATATAGTCCTCATCCCCGCTGCCTCTTGGCTGCTGTTTATTTGCTTTTCTCCCAATTATTGTTGTCCTAAAAATTGATATCACATGTCTATTGGAATATGCAGAGTTGATATGAGTTGGAAGTCTAGTTGCCAAACAGGTCAAACTAGACTTTGTAGAATAATGTAGTTGAACTGATATGCAGTGAGGGGAATATGAACTCCCCACTGCATATCTGTTTCGTTCTGGTTAAACCTTTCCTGGAGCCCGGTGTGGTGGCGCATGCCTGTAATCCCAGCACTTGGGAGACTGAGGCAGGAGGATTAATGTGAATTTGAGACCCGCCTGGGCTACAAAAGTGAGCTCAAGGCCAGCCTAAACTGCATAGTGAGGCCATGTCTCAAAAAGACAAAACAAAAAACAAAAACAAAAACCTTTCCTGGGAATTTTGTTCTTGCTGTATGCCAGACAGAGGTGAGGACATAAAGCAGTGGCTGCTGCCCTCATGAGCAGAACATCTAGTTAGCATAGACATAGCCAGATGTGGGCACAACGGGAGCACTGTGGCACTACCACAGAAAGGAGTGAACAAGGGTGGGTGGGCCCAGGTTTGGGACAAAAGTGACATTTCAAGCAAACACAAATCAGTGGTGGAGGTGATAGCCTGGTAGAATCGAAGCTCCACATGCTGATTCTTGGGAGATGTTTCCAGTGTAGACATTGGAGGCAGTCTGAGATGACCAAGCTTTGTGGTTGATGCCTGGGACAGGTCTTGACACCAGGAGTAAGGTCAGTGAGAAATCCCACGCAGAGGTAGGTTTGACGCGAGATGTCATGAAAATGAGGTGATTGTAGAATCTTCATGGCAGTACCTACTGGGAGGCAGGAAACATGGCCTAGGTCTTGTTGGGGTGGTGGTGCAGGTCTTACCTGTACAAGTCATTGTAAAGCCATAGGCAGAGCTCTGAGGCTAAGGACAGAGTCACCGTAGGCTTTGGGAATGGCAGTGTTTTAGAGAAGAGCCAGTGTTTGGGACAGAAGGTAGAGGCAGGTGACAAAGCCTCTGTCTTCCTTTTATTGCTGGTTTGCTCACCAATGCCTGCCAGGGTCTTTCAGCCCTCTGGGGGTCCTGCCTTTGTCTCCTTTCCGTGCCCCTCTTCCATCTTACTGAGGACCATCGTTATTGGCTGTACTAGCTTTCCTTCCTGGCTGCTGTTGAGGGTTAAAAACTGTGTTGCTGATGGTGTATCAGGAGCCACCATCAGACCTCTGCTGAGATGAATGGGGTGCTCTGAGCCCTCTGACTCCTGACCCAGAGCCTGAGAGCTAGTACGCAGATGGCTATATGGCCCTCCTGCTGATCTGTTGCCAAGGGAGCCTGGCACCAGAGCTTACTCCTTATCCAGCTAAATGCTCAGAAGCCCAGCTGCCTTATCCAAAAGCCAGGTGTGTGTGTCTCCAACTTGGCCACACACGGAAGCATCAGAGGCCAGCTCTTTCATCAGGAAAGAATGAGGAAGGCATAGCTCTGCTGTCAAGGAAAGGAAGAAACTGTGGAGTGATGAAGGTGCATTTTGTGTTTTCTTAGGGACCCCAAGCAGGCAGGGTCCCAACAGATTCTGCCACCTTCTTCTAAGCTTGTGGCCCAGCTAATCCACTCAACTAGCGTGTTCTCCAGAAACCAAAACTTGACCAGTGAAGGAAGGGCTTGACCAGTGAAGGAAGGGCTGTTTGGCTAAATCCCAGCTATAACTGCCATTAGAGGATGTATCGGTATCTTCACTTTTTCAGATTTCCTCCTGAATCACCAAGCAGGGCTCTTTAAGACTCCTCCTGGGGTCTGAGGGCACCCCACTGCAGCAGAAGCATCCCCATTCCCTGGCCCTGACCTGGGTTTGAAGATGGTCCCTGCCCTAGAAATCCCCAAAGCGCTGCCCAACGAGCAGCCCCAGTCTTGTGGCAGCGAGCAGCCTTGGCGTTTTGCATCTTGCCCAAATCAGTCTGACTCTGCCTTTCATGGGCTGAGCACCCTGAAGCCTGAATGTTAAGCTTCCTTATCCTCCTGGGATGCCAGGGGAGACTAGGCCATGTTAGTCAATTCCGGTTCATTACTACAGGCTGAAAAGTGACTCTGTGGTCACTGTGTTTTCAACAGCTGGTGCTGGATTTCTCAGCCTCCTCAGAGAGGTACTAAAAGTTAAAATGGGTTCCTGTGTCTCCCTCCATGCCTGTCCTCAAGGGATCTGCACTGGCAGAGGACCCTGTAGCTATCTCAAGAACTGTGTTGGAACCGTCTGGTTCCCTGACTCTGTGCATGCTGGTGAGGTACCCTCTCCTATGTGGATCTGGCCCCTCACTGAAGACCCCTATATTCACCTTGGACCACTCAGAGAAGCTCCTTCTACCCCGTCCTGGGCTTTGCTGACTCTGGTCTCACTGAGGCTGAAGCTACAGAGGTAGCTGATAGCACTATAGAAGAACTGTAGAAACCACTGTGTGAGGTTTGGTGATTTTTTTTTTTTTTTTTTTTTTTTTTTTTTTTCCCCCTGGCTGAGGCTGCCTTAAGGTATGATGTTCCATGTAGGGGTGGGGATTGAACTGTGGTCCCCAGTGCCTGAGAGACTTTGCCAAATCATGCACTTTAATCAACTGAGCTACAAAGCAAGTCCTCAGTTTATTTTATTTAATTTTTTGCTATACCGGGGATTGACTTCAGGACCTTGCGCTTGGCCAGGCAAGTGCTTATTCTACTGAACTATCTCCTCAGACCTGATTATTTAAAATGTGTTTTTATTTTATTTTATTTTATTTTTAATTTATTTTTATTTTTTCTCATTTCAGAATTTTTGTTTGTTTATTTATTTTTTATGGCCGGCTCAGCCTGCCCTGAAGGCAGGGCTGGTGTAGCATGTGGTGCCAGGGATCAAACCAAGGTCCCTGCAGCCGTCTAAGCTTTCCTAAGCAGGCGCTTTTAGACCACTGAGCCATCCTGCTGGGCCCCTATTTTATTTTATTTTGAGACAGGGTCTTGCTGTACAGTTTAGGCTGGTCCTAAGCTCACTTTGTAGCCCAGGCTGGCCTCAGAGTCACACTGATCCTCCTGCCCCAGCCTCCTGCCTCAGCCTCCTGAGTGCTGGTATTAATAGGCATACCCCACCATATCCAGCTTGGTTTGGTGATTTTTTAAAAAATGTGATAAATTACACAGAATATAAGATTGATTTAAAAGTATACAGCTCAGTGGCACTGAGTACATTCATAATGTCATGTGACCACCACAGAATTTTTTTCATTCTGGCTGTGATATATAAACAGAACTACGTAATATGTGGCTTTATGACACGTTCAGGGTCCTCTCTGTTGTAGCACGTCTCAGGGTTTCATTTCTTGTGTGTCTGAATCATATTTCATTAGGTGGATAAAAACTATATTTTTGTGCATTCTTCTGTCAAAGGATATTTGAGTTATTTCTGTCTTTGGGCTGTTGTGAACGGCATGGCTCTGAATATTCGGGTATGTGTTTTGGGGTAGACATACTTTCGGTTCCTTGAATACACACTTCAGATCGTAACTGCTGGGTCATGTGATGATTCCCTGGTCATGGCTGCACCCTTTTCTGTCTTCATCAGCAGTGTTTGAGGAGAGGTGGTGACTCACTGCTGAGCATGCCTGCACCTGTGGCATATCCCCAAAAAATTATCAGGAGTGACCCCCAGTGGAGGGTGCCTGGGGCCAGTGATGTAACAAACAGAGAGGAGATATAGTGCCTGGGGCACTTACCGTGCATAGTCCGGGGCCCAGTCCTCATGGGTGTCTGAGACCCCTAAAGGATGGTGGCAGTGCGCAACAGGAAGGCAGGTGACATGGGAGGGGAAAGGCTGCACTGGGGCCTAGAAGGGCCGGTCCAGTGGTGCCAGCCAGTGTGAGATATTTGTTCCTGTGCCTAGGATGGTAGCAGAGTGCAGGCTTGCCAGGGAGAACAGGCGGTAAGTCAGGGGAAGCAGTGGACCTAAATGCGGTCCACAGTTCAGGCTGATGTAGGGAGGGGAAAGGAACACCACAGTGGGGGTAAGAGTAGTTCCCTGGGCTCCGGGCTCCACGTGGTGTTGCTGTGTCTGATGTCTTTCCTGAGGCTGAGATGAATTTCCTATCTGGGGCAAGGTTCAGGATTCAGCATGTGAGGTGAAATCATACAGGGTCCACCCTATCCTTAAACATCTCATTGCTAGGACTGTTTTTCCTTCTCTGCAGCAGTAGAAGCCAAGGTCTAGTTTAGGTGGAAGAGGAGGACTAGAGAATGCACGTGTGAGTTAATTCTCCACATGATGTGATTCCCAGGCCGCGTGGCTGGTGACTGACCAGCTTAGGACCTAGGATTAAGGTGGGTGGGAAGGACCTGTAGGTCTGACATCAGGGCCTCTGGACCTGAGGCAGGTGCTTAGGGCTATCCTCTTTCTCTCTGCTGTACCAGCTCCTAGGGACATCTGTACCAGTAGCCCCAGACCAGCACAGGCAGTATTGAGGTGGCCATCTGTCCATGTAACAAGCTCTGGGAGCCCAGCATGCACCTGGCAAAGGCTTCCTTAGGGGCCCATGAGCCAAGTGAGTACCACCGTAGGAACGGTGATAGTCAGCAACAGTACAGTTTAATAGAGATGCTTCCGCCTCCACTGCGTCCTCAGAGCATCTGGTAATCAGGAGGCATAGTCCCAGTTTACAGACCAAGGCTAGAAAAAGAGTGGCTTTCAAAGTTCCATGATTAGGAAGAGACAGAACTAGGACACACATCTGGGACTTCTGGCTCTGGGTTCTTCCTGTTGTGCTCCACTTCTTGGGGAGCTGTCTGAGGTTGGGGCTCATCTTTTCCCGCAGTCTTGAGCCTGTGAGGGGCTGAGACACGAACGGAAGGATCTGGGTCACCTCTGATTCTTAGCAGCCGGCTCTCTGTCTCCCCAGGCTCTGGTCAGATGTTAGCTGAATCTGTTTTCCTCGGTCTACTGAGGCCATGTTGACCTCTGACTGTGTCCCCGTCTGTCCATGCCCTTTCTGGCCAGCACCTTTCCAAAGAGATGAGCCCTCATCTGAACTCTGTTGCAATTTTTGAGTGGAGCTCGGATTCTGGTGCTCCACGGTTCGCATCTCTTGCTGCAGCGCTGGCTTTCAGCAAATGGTAAACTCTACTTGAGGGCAACATTCAATTATGAAAATCTATTTCTCTTGCCACATTCAAAAAGTCTCCTAATGTGCCTTTGTGCACACACAAATGTAGTGACACATCACTAAATGTGTATGTGGTTGCCATGGAAATGTCTCTCTTCTAACATGGCATTCTAAGAGCAAAGAGAAGGGAAGTTGCTTTTGTAAAGAGAAGCAGAGCAGAACTTGGCTAATTGTCATCACACTAATCCCCAAACTGTCATTCTTCCCCAACTACCTGTCTCCTACTTCCTCTCAGCAACTCAACACTGGAATCCAAATCAATGTACAGGACTGGGGCTCTCATGTTTCTCAGGAATTTCATAAGCATTGTTCTTGGTGCTTATGCCAGGCACGTATCAGGAAGGAGCTCAGGTCATCTTAAATTGGGTTTTCACACAGCAGCTTAGAAAGCATACCTTCCTGGACCGTCTAGCGCTTGCCACGCACACACACGGAGGAGTCTCAGAAGAACTCTTGGCACCATTTCTTTGCAGAACATGCAGTCTGAGTAAGTCCCTGAAAGTGCTCTGTGATTTCCACTAGGGATTGTGAGCTTCTAGTTTTGCAATTGTAACACATTCATGATAGGATGGACCAGTTCTAAAGCACTTTTTACATGTCAGGAGTCTCAGATGTCTTCCTAGAACTGGTGCGAGTCCAGACAGTGAAGAATAAAGGAAAAATTTTTTTAAAAAGGTGGGGGGCTGAGGAGATAGTTCAGCGACATAAGCGCCTGCCTGGCAAGTGCATGGTCCTGAGTTTGATCCCTGGTACCACATGCTGTGTAGGCCTGGAACTCTGGGTATACCTTGCCAGTCCCAAAACTGGGTCACAGCCCTGGAGAGGCTGATACAGGAGGATCACTGTGAGTCTGAACGGGCCAGATGTCTCCTGTCCTCCTGGTACACCTTGGTTGGGCTCCATGCTGTTTCCACCCAACCTCTCGAAAGGCAAAAAAAAAAAAAAAAAGTTTGTGTAGTTGTAGTCCTTCCCAGCATATTCTGCAGGGAATCTGTGGTTAATGTTGGTGAGTCCTCTGATTAGGTCACGGCGCTCTACTGACCTTCCCCAGCTTTAGGGCTGAGGAGCTGTTGTTAATGGTTCTGAAGTTCAAGTTAATAAGTCTTCAATCCAAGTTCACCATTGCAGAGCCGACAACTCAGGCTCAGGCTCCCAAGCTGGTTTGTTCAACTCCATTTCCCATTCCTGGTACCCTGCACAACGTGACATGTGGGCTGCTGGGTCCCTAAGGGAGATTGGAGCCTCTTAGTCCTGTGTGATGTCACGGCTTTGCCGCTTTTAATCCTGAAGAGCAGAAGAGTGGTGAACAGCGAACCTTAGCACGCATGCCGCAGCAGGCCATCTGTATCACTGAAAGCTCTAAAAGGTTCACCAATGCTGCTCTATGGTGCTCTGTCTTGTCTGTGGCTGTACTGGTCCCCAGGAGACCTTTAGTCATTGGCTTAGCTCTGTTGCCAAGCACTGTTGCCAGTGCCTGACTCTCACAGTTGGGGCAATAAACACTGGACACTCCCTTGGACTCAGATCTGCATGGGAGTTCTGTGGTATCCACCTACCAGGAGAATAAGGCGGGCGCGAGTCCAGACAGTGGTCTTCCTGGTTTGACAAATCAGTTTCTCAACATTGTTTCTTGCCCAGCACTTTTTTTTTTTTTTTTTTTTTTTAATGGAACAGGGGATCGAACTCAGGGCCTTGCACTTGTCAGGCAGGTACTCATGCCCCTGAGCTATCTCCCTGGCCCCTCCCAGCATTTTTTTTTTTTTTTCTTCTACCCTCAAAGGACTGAGGAGGAAACCTGAGGCTTAGGCTGGAGCATGACTGCAGTGAGCTCGCAAGGGCTTCAAAGGCCAAGAAGGGCCACCAGCACTTCTCTAGGAGTGTGGAGCCTTTTGTTGCTGTATCAGCTTGTCTGTTCTGCAGTCCGCCGCTGCTCCTGACTACTTCATGTAGTTATTTCTTCTGACAATGTTCTAAGCTTATTTCAGGGTCTACATTGGGAATTCATGGCCCCTCTCCAGAGAGACCAGGTCAGACATTATCTGCTCGATTCTGGCCTCTCCAGCCTTAACCAAATCTCCCCTCTGTTGAGGGACATTTGGGACCATAGAGCGTTTCTCTATGACATTCTCAGTTCTCTCTTTTTGCCATTTTAGGCTCTGATAAATCTGTTGAACTTGGATGTGTAAGTGGCTGTTAAGAGAGCTGGCTGCCCCTTTTTGCCCTTGCCTTGTACAAGTAAATATCAATTTAGTCCTTACAGAAGGAAAATAAGGAAGGCCTGGTTGTCTCCCTAATCCACAAACCTTATAATTCTCACCTGGAAAATCTGGCTCTCCTGTTTCAAATCAGTTTTAATGGCAGACTGAAAGGACGCTTTATTGCCCTGATCTGAGCTTGTTTCTAAACTCTTTTCCTTTTAGTTGTTCATTCAGTAAATAAGAGCCTCTCTGAGGAGAGCTAAAGACCCGCTAGGAGGGAGTGGGGGGGATCCAGAAATGGGGATACAGTGCTGCAGAGATTCCAGTGGAGACTCAGCCAGGGGCCCTGGCCTACCTGGGTGCACATTCTGGAAGTGGCCAGGGGCAGAGACCCTGGGGATGGGACCTGTTGGATTTTAGATCCCTTCCCATCCTTTCTTCTGTCCCAGAGGAAAAGGGGGCAGACTGGCCCTCCCTGGTGACAGTGAGCAGCTCAGTCACCCAGAAAGAGAAACCACCAGTGTGAGAGGTGGGAGGGTTCTTAGTTCTTTGGGCCCGATGCCCAGGTGTGTCTGGCACTTGGGTTGTTCCTTAAGCTCTTTTTAAGTTCATTTCTCTCTTCCTGGGACCTGGGGTAGTTGGCCTGGGCTGCACATTGCCCTGAAAGTGCTATGAGCTGGGTGGTTTCCTGTTGTGCCCTTGTCATTTGTGAGCCCTAGGTAGGGAAGGGAAGCCCAGTGCTTTGGGCCAAGACTCCTCAAAGAAGTATCTGGCCCTTCCTGACTGGAGTCTCGTACCCATTCTTAAAGGAAGCTGCCATCTGCAGGAGGACACAGACAGTGCCCTTGTCTGCCCGAGGTGGCCAGCGCTCCAGCTAAATGTGCTCATGCTTTAACCACAAACAGACCCGCTGGCCTGTAGAGGGTGTTGTGATCACTACTCAGCCATAAAATGAGGTCATATGTCAGAGAGAAAATGAGGTAGTGCCCACAGAGGGTTGGCTCAGGTTTTTTTCAGGTATTTCCTCAGATGGATGAGTTATAAGGTTTAGAAAAGCACTTAAGTCCCGCTGTCATCTTTATGCATGTTGGCAACATGGTTTCCTGTCACCATGATAGTTGCTCATGAAGGGGGAAAGGACAATGCTGTGACCTGCCTGCTGGGGCCAAGATAGACCTGAGCAGAGGCCGCTGAGAAGTATGGGAACCCAGCAGGCCTGTGCTGTGTGTCGCAGTGCCCATGTGACAGTAGCTTCTGCCTCTTGTAGGTCACTGAGGATGCTTTGTAGAGTTCAAGCAGAGGGGCCTTGGCCCATGGGTCAGGGCTCATAGCCATCTGTCCCCAGCAGGGGCCTCCCCGAGCAGGGTACAAACAGCATGAGGGGCTCCAGGAAAGCACAGCTGCTGCCACCCTGGATGCTGTTGGGAAACAAATGGCCTCTCTAAGTGACTCTGGTACTCACAAGTCCTGTCCGCTGCCAAAGAAGTCTGCTGTGCATGGCAGTTGCATTCTCCTGGGAAGTGAGACTTTGCTAATGTGTTCTCAAACTCTGTTCCAGCTGGCATTGGCCGGTCCCACTCCGCAGGCTGGAAAGCCCCCAGCACCCACCCGGACATGGGGTTGCATTGCTGGCAGCACTTGGCACAGGGCTCTTCAGCCAAGACGGGCGCCTGCTGCTGCCTCAGGCTGTGCCATCTTCTCTCCTGCCTCAGTGGATCTTGGCCCTGTCACATGGTTGCTTCCACCTGCAGCAGAGCCCGGGGCCCTCCCTCTGGCATACAGGATGGACTGTGGGCCTCAAGCAAGAATTGGTTAGCCACAGCCTCAGTTTCCTTTCCTGCACATGGGTGATGATGGGACTGTCCTTGGGGTTAGCATGTACATAAAGCACTCAGCAGAGGACCTGCTACCTGCTACACAGTAGGGATTTAATCAGTGTAAGCTTCTGTCATTCTCCATTGGGACCTAGTTGTTTCACAGTTCTACCACCCTAGCCTAGTGTGACTCCAGCACTTTGCGTCATGCCGTGACTATAGTGTGCTCCTTACTCGGATTCTTCTTAGGTGGGTGTCGTGTCGCTATACTGTGGATGAGGTCCACAGGTTCTCCACTGGGAACCTCCACTGACCCCCGCCCTGACTTCTGAACCCTCTTTGACCCTGAAGGTGTGAACATCCCAAGCAGAGGCCAGAACCAGGCTGCTGCAACTTGATTTGACTGTCCTACTTCTGGACCCTGCAGGAAGAATACTGAATGCCCCAATCTGCCTGCGCTAGGGAGCAACCATGCTGGGGTCTCTGAAACTTGTCACCCATCTGCTCCAGTGGTTTTCAACTAGAGCAGCATTGCCCCCAGGGACATTTATCAATGTCTATGGAGATAGTTTGGGTTGTCACAATAGGGAATGCCACTGGCACTTCGTAGATAGAGGCCAAGAATGTTACTAAATATTGACAGACCCTATAACAAAGAATTATTCAGACTAAAATATCAATAGTGCAAGTTGGAGGTGCCCTGATCTGTTCCAGGCTGGACAGTGAGATGAGTTTGAGTCTCCCGCGTGATGGGAGCAGTATTCACTGCTCAGCTATGCCAGCCTGAGAGTTTCATCCCTTCCTGTTCCCAGCCCAAGAACCTAGCATTATTTATCACAGTTATACTGTGTAATTATGGAGAACACCAGTAGCTCCTCTGAGCCTTAGTTTCTTTTACATGGCAATGTTAGGAATTGCCTTTATAGATGAGAATCTATCAAAGACATGTTCAGCGTAGATATTGTTGTCTTAGGGTCCTCCTTGCTAGTGCACTTACTTCAGAGGCACCTGAGTCCTTGACTAAGGTAAGGCTTTGTAAGGGAAAAGAAGTTCTAACTTTATTTTGGGTCAACTCCTGAGCTACCACTGTTGCACTGGATTCAGGCTTTAGTTGGGGAAACTATCCCATGGACCGAGTGGGTGCTTACCAAATAGTTGTCCTTTCATTATGCATAGCAAGCTTTAATTTATTCTGTCTGTGGCCACACTGGGAAAGCTGATTTTCCTGTGGAACTTAATCCGCTCACGTTGAGGTTGTAAATTTTCAGTGGTTCCAAAGTGCTGTGGAGTTCAACAGAACACATGCTGTCCTCTGATCATTGAAGTGGCATAAAACAAAGAGAGGCCTTAGTGCTTTGAAACGAACCAGCTTGTGAACCCAGGCTATTTTAAAACAAACCCAAAACTTAGCACACAGCTCTGATTGAGTTCTCCAGCTTGTGCCCTCCCCAAAGGTGCTGGATTAACAAATTCATTTACTGTGTGAGCTTGGCCATGTCTTCGTCTCCAGATCTGGGTTTCATCCGTAAAAACAGGGAGGCAAAGCTAAGAGTTCCAAGTGCCCTCCTGTAGCCCCTTCCAGGGTTACGTGGAACTCAGAAAAGGGACCTGCTGGAGGACTCTGGCCTTCCAGGGTTAAAGCCACCCCTTGTGAAAGGTGTGGGTGAGTTGAAGCAAAGCCCATCTCCCCTTGCCTCTATGATAACAAATCTCAGCTGCTCTTGAAATAATACCAAATGACTAGTTTAGTTACAGGGAACCGGCGGACACTTGTAGTTTAAATCTCTTTTCTTGCTTCAAGAGAATGATCTCAGTTTGACAAATACAAATGGAAAACTATTCTCTGGTTGTTTCCTCTGGCCCTTGGGGATAGATGATCAATGCCTGGGGCAGAGCGAAGCTGGTTAGAAGGCAGCCTGTTCCTCCTACCTCTGCCTGCAGCCCCTGGTCTCTCTGCTCATGTCTTGTCAGCTGCAGATTGCGGGCCGACTTCCAGGTATATTGGAGGTGAGCTCTTCCACTTAAAAGCCTGTAGAAAATGCCAATTTTCCATAAGAGACTTGTTCTAAGGGTTAACAGGCAGCTGTAAAGACATGCACTTTTGTTCTCCAAATCTCAATGTCCTGTTATAATTTGATTTAAAGAAGCAAATCTTGTCCTTGAGCTAAACAGCGTACTGCAGTGGCATGGGGCTCCAGGAAGGAGAGTGAGTCCATGCTCCAGAGTGGGGGGTCCTCAAGAATAGTTTCCTCCTTTAGAGAGATGACTCCTAGTGGTCTAGATGGTCCAAAGCTGATATGGATCCTGGATTGGGATTACCATATCTTTTTAAAAAACTTTAAAAATGTTTAATATTGGGCTGGGGAATATATAGCACAGTGGCATAAGCTCCTACCGGGCAAGCATGAGGTCCTGAGTTCGATTCCCAATACCAGGAAAAAAAAAAGTATAATATGCATACACAGTGTGTAATGGTCAGTTATGCCTTTTTTGACAAAATATGGCTTTATTCTTACATATATGAGTGATTTCCATGAAGAAAAGACAAAGATTAAATTTTCTTTACATAGTCTCAATGACAGATTTACACCTTTCTGAAGATATTTTCTTTCATCATCCTACCACCATGCTCTTGATTTTCATTCTTATTTTCAAATATCTCCCAAAACATGAAGCCAGCGAGGAAGCATCAAGCATCACAGCCTTCATTTTCACATCAAGGCCCAAAGGGAACTGGATCCCAAAATTGTCGGTATCTGTGCATGCTTCTGTCAAGAATGCAGTGCTTGGAAATCTTGCCAGTTATAGATTTTTCATCAAAGTTATGCCTGTTAAAGACATCCTTTTATAGTATGGCAGCAGGTACATTTGACAGTTTCCCTAGAGTTACTGATTTGCCAGTTGTGGTAGTGCTTCACCAAAATCAAAATCCTCACCTCTATTCTATAGAGTCAGCTTCGTGCGTGTAATTGGTAAGCCCGAATGTTTCATTCCTTCTGAGGGCTCCACCTTCCCCCCTTAACTCTCTCTCAGCGAGGCACAGCCTGTGCTCAGGCCTGCTTCATTGTAGTGATCCACTGGCAAGGGCTGTTAGAAGTAGAAAATTCAAAGAGGAGATACTCATTTGGTCACGTCCACCCCAGGCTCTTGCTGTCTGGTCAGTGGGGAGACAAAGAGGTGCGGTAGCTCAGTCTGGGTCTCAGCTCGGCAGAGGGAAGGTCTTGAGTCTGGGGACCAGGTGGAAAGTGGTTCACAGGATATTCAGAGAAAGATTCTGTGTTCTGAGAACTTTGTCAAGGAGTGAGGAAATTTCTAGACTCCACTCTCCACTTGAGACTTTCTTTTTTTTTTTTTTTTGTGGGACCAGGGTTCAAACTCACGACCTTGCACTTGCCCAGCAGGCACTTGTGCCTCGGAGCTATCTCCCCAGCCCCTCCACTTGAGACTTTCTTAGTATGCTGTCCAAGAGATAGGAGAAGGTAGACAGAAGTTACAAGGCCACCCTGGATGGGGCTCCTTGGTGTCAAGACCAAGCAGTGAAGCACGGCCTCAGGGTCTGAAGTGGTGGCACCTTCCTTTTCCAGTCCAGGTGCTTACTCTAATGACTCATCTGCACGCACAAGCAAGTCACGCTCTTAGTCCTCAGCAAAAAAGAATTTTCTGCTCATCTGCCACTTTAAGACCAAGCGCCTTCCACTCCCCGTGCAGAGAATATAGTAGCTTGTTGTACTTCAGTTCTATTTATGTCCCATTGGGGGGCTGGGGGGCTGCCCTTTGACAGACACACACACAAAGGAGATTTATACAGGCAGAGCCATAGAAGAGTGGGAAGGCAGGACGAGGGAGCGTGGGAACCTTGTGTTATGCCCTGTTACCCACAGGAGCTTTGTAAGTTATCACCTCAGTGAGCTCTCACCGGCCACCACCGCTGCCTTTTATCCATCATCCTCCTAATCACAAAGGCACTCATGTAGCTCGTGAGCAGCACGGCCCTGCCCTGCACGGCAGCAGGCCTGGCCTCAGGGTCGCAGGAGGTAGATGATGCATACACAAGGACTGCCGGCTGGGCAGCTGCCCCTTCAGAGACCACCGCTGAGGAGGCATTTATAACTGGGGCCCTTTGCGCTAGGCCCTTCGCACCGCCTCCTTGCCTGCATCCCTGTCTCCAGGGCTCAGATGGCCTGAAGAAGAGGTCACGTCCTCAGCTTTCCAGGAGTACCTGAGTACATTCAGGGTGACCCAGCAGGTGTTAGTAATCCAAAGCAGAACTCAGGGGCAGGTGGGCCTCTCCCACAGGTTAGTCATCTCCATAGCTGCTCTAGGAGATGGGGATGGTTGGTTCTTCAGGCTTTACAGTTGAGGAAAGCAAGGTTCAGAGATCTTAACATGCACAGAGCACATAGGTAGAAGGGGCAGGACCGATTGGGGACCTCGAGAGCGGCCTTTGGTAGCCCGTTCTGCCTCTGACAGCCAAATGAGCAAACATTGCCCACTGAAGGCTGGCCTGCGTGAGGAGGGCTTGAGGTCTCAGGAGCAGTGGAGGGGTCACCCCAGGGCCTGAAGGAGCCCAGGCAGCCTGGCTGCCCATCCCAGTCCACCTCCTACATGCCTTCCTCTTTGCTGTGACTCCTCCCACCTGCTTAGCACATCGCCTCTCCGAGAGCCCCCTCTCCTTCTTCCCTTCCACCTGTAGTCCTCCCAAGTTGCCTTCTTTACAGATGAGGAGACTGGGCTCAGGAGGAATGCTTTGTCCCAGGTGAAAAAGCAAACAGTGCCGTGAGTGCAGCTCACGGATCTGGAGCCACGCCGTCTCTGTTTTCTACACTCCAGGCTGTGCCCACCTCTGTGCTAGAGTGTTCTGTGTCTCCTAAATCCCAGGCTCTTGTTTGACAGGTTCTGGCCCATGGCCTGGGATAATCGGGATCCTTTGGCCATTCCTCACTTTCCACAGGCCCTCTGGGGTCCCACACGGGCCCTGGCAGCACTCCATCCCCTTGTTCCCCAGTCCCTGACCCCACTCGCCCCGTCTCTGCACGTCCCATTAAACCTTGAGTCTCCACACGCGCTCAGGAGCCAGGCAGGTTGTCCCGCTGTCCCGAGTTATCTGCCATCTGCATCTTTCAGTGCAGGCGGCAGCACAGTCAGCGCTGGTGCTGCAGGACTCTGCGGAGCCCTTCCTTGTGCTGAGCCCACCCTCTGGGAGGGAAGCATTCAGAAGAGGAGGAGATCACTGTCAGGGGGGCGGGGGAGGGCTGTCACTCCCAGCACCTGATTGAAGAGCACAGGCTGTGAAGTCACCATTTGCCTTGAGTGTTCCCTAATTTATCCACAGCTGCACCCAGCTGGGACCGGGTGTGCCTCGAATTGTGGATCCGTTTGTCTTGCTGCTGAGCCAGCACCATGGGCTGCTTTCAAAGTCGGCCGCTGGGTTCCAGATGGCTTGTCTCCAGCGCCCACCCCATGCCCTCTGGAGTCAGCATAGCTTATGGTTCCGCTTCTATACCACCCTGGCTGTGTCCCTGCCTCACCCGAGACCTTGAACTGCTTCCTCTCAGGTGGACCTACTGGGAGCTTCTGGTAGGACCCACGGGCCATAGCTTTCCACATTGTGCACCTCCTTACCTCAAAATCACGGGGCTATCTATGTCTTCCTCAGACTTCCAAAAACAGAGGTACCTGGTATGCGTTCTCTGTACAGGAGCCACAGAGGCCAGGTTAGGGCAGGGTGTGACCTTTAGAGACTAAGTCTAGGAGACCCAAAATGTAATTCAAAAGAAATCCTTGTGTTTTAAACCACAGAAGTCACTTGACCAACACTGATCCAGCTGGCTTCTAGCTTTCCTGACTTCCTGATTTCCCTGGTCCTGGGTGAGTCCACTGCATCGCCTGAGGTCCTGCTCTGTTGGCACTCAAAGCAAGGCTCTCTGCCTATGGCATACAGTAGCGCTGCCTTGTGAGAGTTACAAGTTCTGTGAACCCATCATTCAGAACAACCATTATTTAAAACTTATAGCTGGACAAATTATTACTTTTTTTATGTATGTGGTATGTTTTGCTGGGTCTCATTACACAGCTTAGACTCATAGTGATCCTCCTGTTTTCAGCCTCTCCGGTGCTGGGATTATAGGTGTGTGCCACCACTCCCAGATCATTGCTGGCTCAGAGTGCCCTGCGGGCAGGGCCAGCGGGGCATGCGGGACTGGGGATTGAACCTTGGTCCCTACGCTTGCCAAAGCAGGCGCTTAGTCCACTGAGCCATCTGGCCAGCTCTTGGGACAAATTATATTAAAAATAAAGGTACCCAATGCTTACACATCCCTTCCTAATGGTTTTGCTGCCTTTTATGGTTCACCTGTTGCCTCTGTATGTATAGCGGTTACCACTGCACACATTAGCTCTGTGTTCAGCGATATCGTGTTAGTATTGAAATAGGCAGCTGTGGGAATATTTAGACCACAGAGATTGGCAAACACTATATGCAAGGGTTTTATTTTTTGTTTTTGTTAGGGTTTCTGTCTAATTGTCCCCCCAAAGCCTCATGCAGTCATGGGGCGGGGACTTGTATAGATTGAGACTGGACTCATGAGTCACTGGGATTATGTGTTTTAGAGATTATCGGTCTGAGTACTGCTGGGAATTATAGGTGTGGCCTGAGGCAGATAGGCTAAGGCAGAGAACCTGCTGTAATTTAAAGAGAGACAGACAGACTAGAGCTGTTGCTCTGTTGCCCTGATTGAGTGCTGTTGCTCTCTGCTCCCCTGGTTGTTCCCTTGCCTCTGTCGCATTGTCGCTGTTCCCGCCACCATGAACTGCTACTTTCTGCCAAGTGCTTCTCTGTCTTGGAGCCAGCCGAGTATGGACTGAAACCTCCAGTAACTGTGAGCTAAATAAACCTTTTCTTCCTTCATTTTGAATGTTGGATATTTGTCCCAGCAATGAGTAAAAAGGAACTAAGACAGTTTGGCTAATTGTCTAGACTTAGAAAAGTGCTGGAGAAATAGTAGCGTAGATTAAATGTAAAAGTGCATCATTGTATACGACACATACACAAACAGGAAAAGCATTCTTCTAGTATCCAAAAATTGCCTCTGAGTTCAACTTGAAGTTGAATGAGAAGTTACTGATGTCACTGAGAAACAAATGAAATTCTGGTTTGTTTTTGTGATTTCATTGTTATCTTACTAAGGTAGGTGACAGTATCATCCAGTGATCAGCTGGGAGCTATTCCAAAGAGCTGGTGGGTAAACAGCCCATCATAGTGCAGCTGTGCTACGTGTTTTATCACCTCTCTGCCTTTGCTTCCGGCTGCTCCCAGAGATTGTCATGCCCAAGTCTCCTTCCATTCTTTGGCATTTATTTAACAAATAAATATCAAGTGTGTAGTGTGTACCAGGCACGAGGGTACAGCGATGGATAAGACAGACACAAATAAGAATTCTCTTCCAGAGGCAGGAGAGGGACAGTAAACGACATAAATATGTTAATTCCATAGTGTGCACTTACAAAGTCCTGCCTCTCTTCTTGGACACACAAATAACCCCTTTGTATCTTGCTTGAGTCTCCATCCAAGAATGAGCTTTCGCCTCTACTGGGGTCACATATCCCGGCTGAACCCTGGCCAGGACAAGGCCGAGCAGGGGTGTAGGTGAATGGCCAGGAAGCAAAAGTGAAGGCCAGGCCGCGCGTACAGCTGTGGCTGTGTGGGTGGATGCTGGTAACAAGGAAGCAAAACCAATGTTCCGTTGGGGTTTGGGGAAGCACAATGCCGCCTACCCAGCCAATGCTTTCTTAGCGGTTCTCTGTCTGGGGGTGGGGCACATGTGCGAAAAGTGGTTGAAGGCGAGACCTTTACACCTGAAAAGGAATTAAAATTTTTAATATAAGAAGTATCTCGGGCTAGCCTGCTCCCTCGCTTGTCTATTTGTTCAGCAAATATAAGCGCCTCCCCAGTGCCAGGTGCTATAAGCTCCGCAAGCCATAAAGCCGAATGATCTGCCGGCTCGCCCCTTGAGAAATTTTCAGACTTCTGGAGCAGTTTATAATCCAGATTGCTGGCCAGTGAGCACAGCGGTTGGGGATCTGGGAAGCCTTCCTTCCTGCCGGCTGAAATCCTCAGGCCCACACAGGCAGCTGCTCTCCCCTTTCTCTTGTCTCCTGCCTCTGACGGATCTCGGTTGGTAATTAGACATCTGTGTCTCCTTTGATTGATGTCTGTCTCTTCTAAGAGGGAAGCCCCCCGTCTCAGGCAAGGCACGAGGCCTGGCACATGGAGGCGCTCAGGAAAAACCTGTGAAATCGTGAGCAAAGGAGGAAGGTGTGGGTAATCAACCACAGGGGCAGCGTGGAGGAAGAGGCTTGTGCTAAAAGGACAAAGCCTTCATTCTTTTGCCACCCTGCAGGCAAAGCCAGACTCCATTGTGCGTCTCAAACATTGCCTCCATGCCCCGGTTTGCGTTCACCCTCCTCTGTGGGTAAAAGGACACAGCAGTGCACATCCCTGATTTCATGTGATTGAAAACATTTTCTTGGGCCCTGTGCTAATCTGGTACAAACCCTAAGCTCTCCTCTCCAGGACGCTGCTCGCAGGATGCCACAAATACACACATGCCCAGGTTTGCCTTAAATTTCAAGGGGTTCATGGGGTCTCTGAAATGCATCTGAAGACTCCAAATCAAGAACCCTCCTTTGAACAATGTGATCCCCACATTGACATGGATCCTGATCTTCTGTAGCCCCGGGTCTAGCAGAGTTCTTGGCACCCTGGCAATACTTACTACGGAATACCGGGTGGATGAGTAGCAGCGTGCAGGGGAAGATGGATTTGTGAAATTGTCCTGATTTGCTGTGACCTACATAGAGCCCAGCTCATAGTTCTTTTGAAGTCATGGCGAGGATGGTCACCTGGAACAGAGAATGTGAGCACTCTTTAGCACTGGTCTCTGTCCTGGCCCTGCAAGTGGGGTTATCCAAAGGGACAGAGGAGTGTACTTAACCATATAGGTGGTCTACCAGGTCTGTAAAGATGAGTTTCCAAATAAAAATTTAGGACATAACCTGTCTGACATATTGCCTGATAACAAGACAGTGTTTGAAGTTACCAGGCCAAGGAGATAGCTCAGTGGTCTAAGCTCCTGCCTGGCATGCACAAGGATCTGGGTTCGATCACCAGTACTGCGCACTGTGCCAGCATCCATGCCGTGTTGGCCACTGAAACTGGACATGGTGGTACACACCTGTAACCTCAGTGCTAGGGAAGCTGAGACAGGAGGATCACCATGACCCCAAGCTGCACAGTGAGACCCTGTACTAAATGCATAAATGAATAAGTAAGTAATAAAAAGAGAGAGAAATTGGCCTGCCTTAGAAAATCAGGGGTTTTTGTTGATTTCAAAGGTGCGCAGCAGACTCCTATGACTGTGTTGTGGAACTTCTTTAATCTCCCAGAGAAGTGTCATCAGGGGCCATTCTTGTTGAACTAGGTTAGTCTCCAGTTCTGGGCAGAAGGGCCCAGCGTGGCAGCCCATCTACCCTGTACCGTGGTCACCTGTGTTACATGACAGCCCTAGTAGCACCTACCTGATGAGTCGTATTTTGTACTCCTTCTTCTTCCAAAATGGTAGCAAAATTCCCAGATTTTAAATATTTTTTTTTCCAGATTTTAAATATTTCAACTCTGGAAGCTTAACTTTTTTTTTCTTCTATTTTAGTCCTTGTTTTTCACTTTAAAGCATTTAACAGTGTTGATGTTTTTTGATACCAGAATTGTTCAAGACTGTAGGAGAAAGCCTGCAGTACTAGAATTTGCTTGGAAAACAGTTGTCAAGGAAATAGATTTTACAAAATATTTCCTCCCAGGAGAGCTCTCTTTTTCTGTGTGGTTCTGTGTTCCATGTTGAACATTATTCTCCTGTGTGACTGTGGCCGGCAAAGGTACCACTGGCAGGCAGTTTGTCTGGCCAACTTCTAATTATGAATGGAAGCCCTTGCTGGCACTTTTACAACTCTGCCTCCACTGGTGGTCTAAGTTCAAGTTAAGTGCATGGCGTGTCTGAAATTTTCTTGGATGTACAGAAATGACAGACAACTGGTTGGCCCCGGCTGTAGACAGAGAGAAGAGAATAGGATTCTGTTAGCAGACAATCAGGAGCCTAATGGATAGAGCTGAAACTGCAAAACAGTGTTCAATTAAAAGAAAGGTGAAGTCTCAGGGCACAGAGGCTGTGACTCAAGGCCTTCACGCAAAGAGATACTTATCTCCTGATTAGAGGTGCTGGCTGCCCAGACATCTGCCGGGGAGTGCTTCTTAGAGAATCTGTCACTGTTAGATGTGCCATTGAAGATAGTGTCTGCTCACTTGTGTACAGCCCTGACCGGCGAGGCTGGTGGCTTTAATTATCACTTTGTGAGAACTTCGTCAAGAAAATCCTGGCCCCATTACAGTTATGGCCACTGGCCCTGGCGGGTGGTTAATTACAGCCCTCTCCACCCCCGTGAAGGTTCCTAGCCCACATGTGGACAGAAGAGTTGCAGATAGAGGCAGGGAGACGCCCCTGTCTCTCTGTTATTCCCATTTGTGTTGGAATCTATTGTATTTGCAGTGATCTTTAATTATAAAAACCATTACTATGGAATGGATTATCAATGTTATTCATTTCTATAATGTTGCCTGGTAACATCCTTTTGTGTCCAACACACACATGTTTCTATAGTTAGGGGCTAAAGAAGGGAAACATTTCTCTCTCTTAGCCATTTTGTCATTACAATAATATATTTAAAAAAAAAAAAAAAAAAAGCTCGGCCCCTCTGCCCCTCTTTTGCGGTCCCACGCCTCACTTCCTGTTCCTGTCCTGAGCCCGCCAGGCCTGTGCGCCGGCTGGGTCAGGACCCATGACCCGCCTTCCCGTTCCCCTTTCCCTTTTTTTTTTTTTTTTGAACCCCTCCTACCCAAGCTCCAGTACCAAACCCATCATACATCTCGTCTGGCAGCCGATCTGGTCCACGAACCTATTAGGACTCCTCAATTCCAGAGCTCCACCTCCACCTACAGACCATACCCATGGGGCTTCACAGCAGCCAGCAGCCCAAGCTCTGACACGAAGCCGGGAACTTCTGTAGGGGAGCCAACTTGGGGGGTTCCAGACCAAATGCCCATAGACACTAACAGCATAACGTCATCAAAGTGCAGAGATCGCTTGCATACAAAATAATAACAAGGAATAGCATAACGTCATCAGAGTGCAGAGATTGCTTGCATACAAAATAATAACAAGGAATAGGATGCAATCTCAGGGCCCGAGCCCACCCAAATCAAACACAGGAGACACTACCATGGCAGAAAATGGGAATCATGCAGATGAATCCTCTGAATCAGTAGCATCTGAGGCAGACAGACAAATGCAGAAACTTATACAGCAACTGAGATCAGAGATAACATCTGAAGTAAAAGAAATACATGAAGTGGAAAAACGACTGGAGAAATGTATAGAGGAAATCAGAGCAGAGATAATATCTGAAGTTAATGAAGACATGTCTAAATCAATAGCATCCTAACTGGGGGAACAACTACAGAAAGGTAGAGAGGAGAACAGAACAGAAATAATCTCTGAATTAGAGAAAGGATAACTGTAATAAGAGACATTAATACCACTAAAAAAGACATCGATAAAAAATTAGAGGAGAATAGAAAAATGATGGAGTACCTGACAGAGTAATATAGGAAAGAAATAGATCGCATGAAACAGTTTCAAAGAGATATACAAGAAAATAAAATCGTGATCACAAGTTGGCAGAGCCATATGAACAAAGGTGAAGATAGAGTCTCAGATCTTGAAGACATAGTTGCAGCCAGTGAAAGAGTAAGAAAGGATCTTTTAAAAACAACCAGAATGCAGGAAAAAATAATTCAACATCTGCAAGATGATACAAAAGTGAACAACGTGAGATTAATAGGAATCAATGAGAAAGGAGGAGTCAATACAAATGATATAAAAAGAACATGGGAAGAAGTAATAGCAGAAAACTACCCAAATATGAGAAAACAATCGGACATTCAGGTAACTGAAGCCTACAGAACTCCAAATAACATTACCCCAACTAAAAATATGCCAAGACATATAATAGTCAAGATACCAGAAATCCAGTTTAGGAATAATCTACTAAAAGCTGCTAGAGAAAAGAAACATCACATTTAAAGGAAAACCCATCAGAATAACAGCAGATTTCTCTTCACAAACCATGAAGTCAAGAAGAGCATGGAGCAGAGTGCTTCAAGTCCTCCATGAAAACAAATTTCAGCCCAGACTACTATACCCAGCAAAACTCTCCTTAAAGTATGAGGGAGAAGTGAAATATTTCTATGACAAGGAGCAACTAAAGAATTTCATGACATCAAAGCCAACAATACACAATATTCTAACAAATATTTTAGAGAGGGACCAAAATGACCTGAATTCAACAAATGAGAACAGAAAGATACCACCAAACAGAGTAACCAACTAAACATAGGAGGAAAAAGTAGTAAACAGCAGCGAATAAGAATCATGTCAACCATAAGTCAATACATTTCAATTATAACCATCAATGTAAATGGACTCAATTCTCCAGTTAAAAGAGGTAGACTTCAAAAGGTTCAGCATATTGATTATAGCACAATGTAACGCTAAAATTATGTTTGGAATACATGTCACTCTTGTCTTTTTGATATGTACTGCTCCTGGTGTAAACTCAGTTACTGTCATTCTCTCAAGAATAGTACTTGAAAATAAGAGGCTGGGCCAAAAACCATATTCTTGACAGGCTACAATTGTGTATTTCCTTGAATTTCCAAATATCTGTGTCAAAATTGTGTAACTGCTTATATCACATTGTATGGAAAGTTATTAGAATATCAATGATGGTCAGAAAATATCATTTACAAGCTAAGTCAAAGATATTTGATACTCAGAAAGCCAGTGATGATAAGCCCAGT